>JAVTVY010057350.1:0-29677 GCA_036873755.1 Hanleya hanleyi | reverse complement strand
ATATCATCCAAGTTGCCACATGAACAGGTACAATAAAAGCGTACCTGAGATACAAAACATATCACGAATCGTTAGATTCTTGGTATGTGCTTTAGAATAGGTTTATCAGAAGACTATTCTGTGAAGTCATGTGACGCAGTCAGTATGTCGGCACCTCTTCCCACTTCCCTTATATGTGTTGTAATTGTATCCGCTGGAGTAGGTTGGATAGCTCTATGTTTGGGGATTCATTGTTACAGTGTTACTCCTAGAATTACTCAAGGCCAACAGTGGGTCATGGCTTAGGCGGCTATGAGCTGTCACAATTTACACAGTCTGCAGCCATGTTTCAGGAATAAAATATATTCAATAAAGCTAACCACCATGGCTCCAGTTTCCGAGAGCATAACACTGGATTGATCATATTGGGTACGTTTTAATTCACTGACAATTCTATTCTAAGACCTATTTGGAAAGGCTAATCATCAAAGTCAGCGATAGTTCAAAGTCTTAGATTCTAGGTTCTTGGCAACCCAGATTAACAATGAACAAGCATTTTATTACAATGGACAAACCAATTATTGCCGGAGGATGCCAACTACTCGGCTCTTGATTAGAGTAATGGTTATATATTTTTCGACGGACATATTACCTGCATATGGTAGGATTCTGCTGGTGGACTGCTAATCCCCGAGGACCGCCCTCTGTACATGTCATTCGACAAATATATGTAGGTTTATTGTTTCGGTGGGAAATTTGAGCCGTACGACGTCGGATTTTACAGGATAGTTTTTATTGGTATCTTGCATTACCAGGTTAGCCCATGTTAAGGCTTTTACTCCATTAGACGTCCATCATGCTCATCCATTAACATCAGATGAGTTATTTGAGCTGATCAGTCGTCACAACTCCCGAGCTAGCGTATCTAATTCCGCTTAAGCCGGTGCTAGAGGCCGTGTGGATACTTCATAGTCTCAATATGAACAGCTGCAATAAAAGCGCGGCTGAGATACGAAGGCTACGTCCGAGAATCCACCGTACTCTCGGGTCTGAATGTTAGGTGTCGACGAATGCTTTCCTGTAGAGTCATATGGTTGCGTTTTAGTCGCTAGACGTCGTCAATTTTTCCACCTCTTGCATATCGCCCCAATACATATTTCCCATTTTTAGCAAAGAGCAACAAAAGATATGTTATTTAACATTTTTCAGGTCAAAATTGTATTGGACACAAAAACGAAGTTCTACAGTTACGATAGAATTTTCAAATATTTACAAATGTTCTAACAATTTGCTGACATATCGGGGTATTGTCAATGCGGTAAGACAATATCAGAGTGTTCTTGATCTTACACCGAGGCAGAATACAGTACTGTACCCACTGATTCCCAAGACGAACCAATTTTCAAAGGAGAGAAGGGTGGGATACAGTTCTATGGCATTTTATACAGATGTATTATTACTAAAACGAAAGCAGCTGAAAGTGGGAAAAAAACTTCAAAAATCGAGTGATATTTCATGATGAATTTTTTTTCATATTATACCTTTTAAGATTGGGATTGAAACGAAATTAAAGGGGTTCCAATATCGTGTAAATTCTGTATAATCTGAGCCATGGTTCATGAAACGCAGCCATGGTTGGCGAAAGTTTAATAGTTCGATGATTCACGATCATATCACTTTAAATTACTTAGTGGGTTTAACTAACGCACCCAATAGTATACATAGCTTACGTACAGTTCTGTATGCGTTATCTCTGAGAGCTTTAAATCAAATAGCCAGAGATATACAAAAATCTGCGTCTTCAGGAAATATAATACCATCAAAAATCAGTAAAGTATGTCAAGATATAGCGTCCAGTGAACATAATCGAAACATCTCAAGATCGGCTTTTCTTGAAACAACTACTTAGATAAAGGACTGGACATCATTAATTTACCTCGAATCCTGAATGATCCAGAGGTACGCAACGTTGTACCAAACTATTTCAAGTTCACAGAACCTCCTTGCATTTCATATAAGTATACTAAATCTATAGCCACCAAAATATTCAATTACTCCAGTGCTGTCAAGGAGTTTGACTGGAACTTATACACGTCAGGAGGCTATAGTTGTGAATCGTCGAACTTTATCTATACACCATGCAAACATATTGTGACTGGTGACCTTGATGTGGTAAGTGATAAGGATCTGAAATTACTCCTGATGAAAGGACCTAAATATAGAGAGCCAAGAAGAATAAATTTGAAGGCCGACCAGAAGATAGTCCTGTCTGCATTAGAACAGTACGTTATTGATTGGTCTAAGCGAGAAAAAGTTGAACCTACAGTACTCGCTGATTGGCTGGACCTCACCAAGAGCAAGGTCGTTGAAACAATCCGCCATATTGACAGAAGTACTCTTCCCCAAGCAAAACAAGTACTGAGAAACCTCAATTCGCAAGAAGTTCTAGCAAATCTCAAGAGTAAATTCGTCATAGTCCCAGCAGACAAAGCTCCGAATAATATAATATTCATATGTAAATATTACTATTACCAGGTGCTGGTAAAGAATTGAGTGTAGACATATCTTCATCAAATACGTCTACTTACTCCCAAACTGCATTTACTCTGGAAGATTTATTTAACAATCACAAAAAGTTTCTCAGGGAAAGAGGTATTTGTCTTCCAACCAATCATAACGACATACTAAAAATATACTGGACTCCCAAAATGCATAAATCAACATACAAAGCTAGATTCATAGCTGGTTCTAGAAGCTGCACCACCAAGCTTCTTTCAACCCTATTGACGAGGGCCCTCAGGAGGTAAAAGCATTTTGGGAAAGGTATTGCGCCATTATTTCTAAGAACTCTGGCGTTGAATGTATGTGGATATTGTAAAACTCAAAATGTCTTACGGAAGAACTTGATGCTAAAGGTCACATACCGTACAGACATGTATCCACATGGGATTTCTCGACTCTCTATACTACAATCCCTCATGAGGACCTTATTGATCGTATAAGTTCATTAATAGTATCTGTGTTCATGAAAACTGATCGTAGATATATTAATGTCGGAAGCCATAAAGCATTCTTTAGCTCGACTACATACAAGAGATATCATTCATGGGATGTTTCTTTGTTTATAGAGCTGCTTGAATTTCTCATTAAAAATATCTATGTGAAATTTGGCAACACAATATATCAGCAGCATATAGGTATTCCAATGGGTACTAATTGTGCACCCTGTTGGCTGACCTGTATCTGTTCTCTTATGAATATGACTATATGCAGGCGCTTTCAAAAACTGATCCATTCAAAGCCCGTTCCTTCTCATTCACCAAACGCTATATAGACGATCTTCTCGCTGTGGATAATCGCTATATAAATGACGCAGTGACGGATATATACCCACCTCCACTGGATTTGAGGGAAACTACAGATAGCCCTACACGCACATCTTATTTAGATCTTTATCTCTATAAAAATGAAGCGGGCATTCTCTCTCGTCGACTTTATGACAAAAGAGATGATTACAATTTCGACATCGTAAACTATCCCTTTCTGGATAGTAATATTCCAGTGGGACCTGCATATGGCGTATACATATCTCGCTTAGTAGCATTTGTTAGATCCTGTGTTATATGTGATGATTTTAATCAACGTCACAAAACATTGTTGCAGAAACTTATAAACAGGGCTATTCCACCAAGCGCCTCCACTCAAAGTTTCTCAAATTTGGCGATACATATCGCATGCTGATAGCAAAATACGAACGTAGCGTGCAAGATCTATGACGCTACGTTTCGTAACTTGTGTCTAATTCCGCTTAACCCTGGGCTAGCGACCGTATGAACCCATGTACTTCAAGATCCTCATGGTACTCATATGAACATCATGATGTCTTGAAGCATCATTGAAAACTGTTGACCGCTTCTCTCTTGCAGGAAACAAGCCTATGTTTATGTATACTATGATTGTCTTTTTGAATTTGGTGCTAATACTGTTATATGGAATATGGAATAGGTCTTTGGATTATGGACGCGGATATTCTGGATTATGAATGACGGACTAGACGCTTGTAATTCTTGCTATTTTCTTCTTTTCATTATGTACGTCCGATTCATGTCACTGGAGTAAATACAATCTATAAATTATAGAAAAAATTATTGTAGATACTCGTCTATCAGAACGAGATCATATGACCTGATTTCAATAAGACCGTTGTCGATGTTTTTTTGTACGGTTCTCCATTGGAGAAAGAATACAGAACTTTCATTCGTTCATGGCTCAATCGTGGCTGATGTATTGCATGTGGAAGCAGATAACTATGTTGCTATGTTGCCATTTTCTGAAAATGATATGGTGGACATTATGGACACGATCGACGATTAAATTATATCCGTTCAAAATATGGATATGTAATATGTTGGACTGTTTGGACTTTGGTTCAGTCGATAACATTAGGTTCTTCACCTCATTGTCGAAGTTCTACAGTATTTACGGTAATAAGGAATAAATTTATTTTGAGTCAGACTATCATCGTAACCCAGATTAACCCCTTACTTACCTGGATAAGACAGCCGTAGATGGAGGATATCAACAAAACTGCAATTCCTCTTGAATTATGGCTGAATGTAATGTTATTCCTCAATTCATTTACCCATGTTCTTTTATCTGGTTTTAGACTATGTGGTTCCTGAACAATATATAGGTCGATATATGCGTGTGATTTATCTTTTACAACTAAACAAACAACTGTTCTTCTGTTACCGGTATTAACATCCTGGGTACTCTTTACATTCAACGCAGCAAATTTCATACACCAATGTTTTCTTAAATACAATCCCAGTTGTGGACCTATCCAGGCCTGCGACAAACAAGGGAAACCCCTGAAAATGTAAACAACAAGAAGGCCTATTTCATGACGTCACCAGGTTCTGCAGAATGTCTGGTGGTATTGTATCGTCTGATTTCCGATGTGACATTTTGCCCCCCTAATATATTTATTACCTCTCAAACTCTACCAGAAACTGTAAAAATTCCAAGGTGATCTTTTCGATGACGTCGCAGTGACGTATTTTAAAATCGTTCGAAGTTTTCATTCATGCAATTTTCCGCGAAACGGAATAATAAATTAGAAACTAATTATCTTATGTGAAATAAAATATCTGTGTGCACTTCTATGCATACAAAATGCAAACAAACGGAAAAAAGGAAAAAAACACATCAATTCTCTGGTACCCCACAAGGCCGCCATGTTGAGTTTTCCCAGGAGGATCCCAATACGATAATCTTTAAAGTCACGGCGTGTTAGCTTTTATTTTGTTGTGGTTTCGGCGATACGATAGAAAGCTCGGTAAGGGATGATGTATCCCCAGAACTGATAGAGAAAATACCTCCCCCCAAACTGTGGGGGTAACATTTATGAAACCAGTGCAGGAGGCGGGGCAGGTGTGTGTGTGTGACTTGATCAGTGAACCTCGCGAGTTACCTCCCTTGACTTTGCAACGCAACAAGAAAGTGCGGGTTCGTGGCCAGTTTGTGAATGACGTCACAGACGTCCTCGACGACGGCTTTGTTTGACGTTAGTTTATCGAAGATCAAAACAGACTGTATATACACGCGCGATGTATCGTTCTCGAATATCACGTATCTTATTGGTCTGTGTGTTCGTTGTGTTGTGTTCCTTCATAGAAAACGATCTAGAGATAAGGTAATTATGATTATATCGCCCATTTTTACAAGTCTAATAGGGTAAACAATCGGTATACTTACATTCTATTGGTTTGTGTGTTTGCTATGTTGTGTTCTGTCATGGAGGATAATCTAGAGATAATATCAGTATGATTATATCGTCTATCATTGCAAGGGTAAGGAAATAAACAGTCCGTAGTAACATTCTATTGGTTTGTGTGTTTGCTATGTTGTGTTCTGTCATGGAGGATAATCTAGAGATAATATCAGTATGATTATATCGTCCACTATTACATGGGTAATGGCATAAACAGACTGTTTGCTTACTTACATCCTACTGGTTTGTTATGTTGTGTTCTGTCATAGAAGATAATCTAGAGGTAATGTCAGTATGATTATATCGTCCACTATTACATGGGTAATGGCATAAACAGACTGTTTGCTTACCTACATCCTACTGGTTTGTTATGTTGTGTTCTGTCATAGAAGATAATCTAGAGATAATGTATGATTATATCGTCCACTATTACATGGGTAATGGCATAAACAGACTGTTTGCTTACTTACATCCTACTGGTTTGTTATGTTGTGTTCTGTCATAGAAGATAATCTAGAGATGTCAGTATGATTATATCGTCCACTATTACATGGGTAATGGCATAAACAGACTGTTTGCTTACTTACATCCTACTGGTTTGTTATGTTGTGTTCTGTCATAGAAGATAATCTAGAGATAATGTCAGTATGATTATATCGTCCACTATTACATGGGTAATGGCATAAACAGACTGTTTGCTTACTTACATCCTACTGGTTTGTTATGTTGTGTTCTGTCATAGAAGATAATCTAGAGATAATGTCAGTATGATTATATCGTTTATTACTACAGGGTAATGGAGTAAACAGTCTGTTTGCTTACCTACATCCTACATTTTTGTTATGTTGTGTTCTGTCATAGAAGATAATCTAGGAGATAATGTATGATTATATCGTCCACTATTACATGGGTATGGCATAAACAGACTGTTTCCAGTTTTTTACTTACATCCTACTGGTTTGTTGGTTGTGTTCCGTCATAGAGAATAATCTAGAGATAATGTCAGTATGATTATATCGTCCACTATTACATGGGTAATGGCATAAACAGACCGTTTGCTTATGCAGGAGTCAAGCGAAACCCCCACCCCCCCAACCTCGGGGTTTAGTGGGGACTTAGCAAATGAGAGTTGTTAAAATGCTTCAATGCCCTACCCTCTGGGGCAAAACATTGAAGTGAATCCCCACCTAAACTTCAACCAAATACAATTTATGTCCCATTCCTAGGTAAAAGAAATATTAACTCAATACGAACATAAACAGGACTGAAAACGTGTGAAAGCCCCACTCCCTGGGGCGTAAACATGTTGTGAATTCCCAGGTAATGCCCCACTAAACCCGACCCTTGCCCGAGGTTGGGGGGGTGGGGATTTCGTTTGACTCCTGCATTACTTACATCCTACTGGTTTGTTATGTTGTGTTCTGTCATAGAAGATAATCTAGAGATAATGTCAGTATGATTATATCGTCCACTATTACAAGGGTAATGGCATAAACAGACTGTTTGCTTACTTACATCCTACTGGTTTGTTATGTTGTGTTCTGTCATAGAAGATAATCTAGAGATAATGTATGATTATATCGTCCACTATTACATGGGTAATGGCATAAACAGACTGTTTGCTTACTTACATCCTACTGGTTTGTTATGTTGTGTTCTGTCATAGAAGATAATCTAGAGATGTCAGTATGATTATATCGTCCACTATTACATGGGTAATGGCATAAACAGACTGTTTGCTTACTTACATCCTACTGGTTTGTTATGTTGTGTTCTGTCATAGAAGATAATCTAGAGATAATGTCAGTATGATTATATCGTCCACTATTACATGGGTAATGGCATAAACAGACTGTTTGCTTACTTACATCCTACTGGTTTGTTATGTTGTGTTCTGTCATAGAAGATAATCTAGAGATAATGTCAGTATGATTATATCGTTTATTACTACAGGGTAATGGAGTAAACAGTCTGTACTTATAATATATTGGTCTGTGTGTTTGCTGTGTTGTGTTCCGTCATGAAGGGCGATCTGCCAAGGCGACAGAGGGCGACCCAGAGTTAATGCAAATACTGGACTTTGGTTGAACAAATCCCATTAAAATAAGAAAAAGCTCCCCCTCCTATACAACAAAAAAAATATAATAAAATTAATTATTATAAAAAAAAATTCGAACGTCGTCGACTAGGAACTGTAACTAGTACACTGCAAATAAATCGGACGCCGACGTGTTTTGAGAGTGTTCAAGATTGAATACGCGTGGTAAAGCCGTGAACACTTATGTTGGAGTTTAGAATGCTATTGTTCAAACTTTGAATGCCTGTGTTAAAATAATGAACACGTGTTCAAAATGCGTTTTGCATTTGGGTACCAGCGTTAATGGTTTGAATGCTAAAGTTCAAAATTGAACGTGGAAATTAACAATTTGAACACAATTACGCGTTCAATAAGTGTTACAATTTAGGCGTTCAATAATTGTAGACCTCAGATTACAGTGTAACTCATACACCGATGTGGGCGTCAGCCGCTGCCCATTCTCCATTCAATAATCTTAATTGATGTTATTAATGTATGAATAATCTTTTAAAGTACAATTTCCACACCGATCAGGGCGTACTTGTAAGCACAAAGAGCATATGTCTTTTCAAGAAGCAATCAACAATGGTGTTGCGAGGACAGCAAGTTCATAGTACCGTAATCGTGTCTTCAAATTCCGTTTGTTTCCATAATCTGAACATTAGAAAAGTTGCGGTTATGCATTCGGATCTATGCTGTATAACTGTGCCACGGCAGGTCAGTAGGGCGTCGGACATGACTTGACTTATGAACGTCATGAGTTATGAATGTCAGTATGATTATATCGTCCACTATTACAAGGGTAATGGCATAAACAGACTGTTTGCTTACTTACATCCTACTGGTTTGTTATGTTGTGTTCTGTCATAGAAGATAATCTAGAGATAATGTATGATTATATCGTCCACTATTACATGGGTAATGGCATAAACAGACTGTTTGCTTACTTACATCCTACTGGTTTGTTATGTTGTGTTCTGTCATAGAAGATAATCTAGAGATGTCAGTATGATTATATCGTCCACTATTACATGGGTAATGGCATAAACAGACTGTTTGCTTACTTACATCCTACTGGTTTGTTATGTTGTGTTCTGTCATAGAAGATAATCTAGAGATGTCAGTATGATTATATCGTCCACTATTACATGGGTAATGGCATAAACAGACTGTTTGCTTACTTACATCCTACCGGTTTGTTATGTTGTGTTCTGTCATAGAAGATAATCTAGAGATAATGTCAGTATGATTATATTGTCCACTATTACATGGGTAATGGCATAAACAGACTGTTTGCTTACTTACATCCTACTGGTTTGTTATGTTGTGTTCTGTCATAGAAGATAATCTAGAGATAATGTCAGTATGATTATATCGTTTATTACTACAGGGTAATGGAGTAAACAGTCTGTACTTATAATATATTGGTCTGTGTGTTTGCTGTGTTGTGTTCCGTCATGAAGGGCGATCTGCCAAGGCGACAGAGGGCGACCCAGAGTTAATGCAAATACTGGACTTTGGTTGAACAAATCCCATTAAAATAAGAAAAAGCTCCCCCTCCTATACAACAAAAAAAATATAATAAAATTAATTATTATAAAAAAAAATTCGAACGTCGTCGACTAGGAACTGTAACTAGTACACTGCAAATAAATCGGACGCCGACGTGTTTTGAGAGTGTTCAAGATTGAATACGCGTGGTAAAGCCGTGAACACTTATGTTGGAGTTTAGAATGCTATTGTTCAAACTTTGAATGCCTGTGTTAAAATAATGAACACGTGTTCAAAATGCGTTTTGCATTTGGGTACCAGCGTTAATGGTTTGAATGCTAAAGTTCAAAATTGAACGTGGAAATTAACAATTTGAACACAATTACGCGTTCAATAAGTGTTACAATTTAGGCGTTCAATAATTGTAGACCTCAGATTACAGTGTAACTCATACACCGATGTGGGCGTCAGCCGCTGCCCATTCTCCATTCAATAATCTTAATTGATGTTATTAATGTATGAATAATCTTTTAAAGTACAATTTCCACACCGATCAGGGCGTACTTGTAAGCACAAAGAGCATATGTCTTTTCAAGAAGCAATCAACAATGGTGTTGCGAGGACAGCAAGTTCATAGTACCGTAATCGTGTCTTCAAATTCCGTTTGTTTCCATAATCTGAACATTAGAAAAGTTGCGGTTATGCATTCGGATCTATGCTGTATAACTGTGCCACGGCAGGTCAGTAGGGCGTCGGACATGACTTGACTTATGAACGTCATGAGTTACTTCCCTGACGTTGCGACGTGCCATTAGTGAATGACGTCACAGACGACAGACGTCTTCGGCGACGGTTTTGTTTGACGTTAGTTTATCGAAGATAACAGGCTGTGTATGTAGCGCAATGTTTCGTCCACGAATATCACGCAACATATTGGTCTGTGTGTTTGCTGTGTTATGTTCCGTCATAGACGATAATCTAGAGATAATGTAAGTATGATTATATTGTCCACTATTAAAATGGTAATGGGGTAAATGATCTGTATTGATACCCTATTGTTCTGTGCCTTTGCTGCATGTGTTGTGTTCTACGATAGAGATCAGTCTAGAGATAATGTCATTATCATGATATTGTGAACCGTGTTAAACAGTAGGCACTGTCCATTCTTGCATGTTTGCTGTATAGTGACAATGTCACTATATCATTATATCCCCCATTAATACTGTGAACTGTGTTAAACAGTATGCAGATTGTCCGTTCTTGTACGTTTGCTGTGTTCTGGTAATGTCACTATAGTATAGTCCGTGTCCACACTACGCGCGTATCTGAAATTGTATTTATCTACTGTCCGATCTTGTACGTTTCCTGTGTTGTGATTATGTCACTAGTCCAGAGATAATATAACTATGATTATATTAGCTTTATTACCTTTGGCAAGCCGTTTTGGTGAAAATCATTTATTGATATGAAAAATTATTTTTCTGACATCAAAATAACTTTTTTTTTATCAAATATTCTTTTTTTTATATCAAGAATAAACCTTCATTTTAGGCATGAAAAAAATCATGTTTTGATCTCAAAAATAAATTTCTACCTTTTTTGATATCAAGAAAATATTTGTTCACATAAAAAATAAACGTATAATTATCAAAGCGGCGCTCATATAAGGCAAGCCGTATTCTGTATGTGCATTTATTTTTTATATTAAAATTTGTTTTTGATGCAAAAAAAGTTCTTTATATAAAAAATATAAAGATCGAAACGGCACATACATGTATTGTGTAATATGGAATTTCTTACCCACCATACAATTGCATAAAGTTCGACTTTTCATTTACCAGTTTTATATAATCTAATCTGTATGCATGCAATCTTAAATTTATTGTGATGTGTTGTGACAAAAGTATTTCGCAAATTCTATACAGTTATTGTGAACACAACTATTTGTGAGAAACAGTTATGTAATTTCAATTTATACAGGATGATATAGAAAATGCTTGTGTAACTGTACTGAATCATCCTGAATTTGACGAGTGAGTTTAAGTAATGCGACAGATGGCTGATCCGCTTGTTATAACTGCACCGAAGGTATCAGGATTTAGTTTTGAGTTAACTTGACCCCGTAATGTCATAGCATAAAGAGGGATGACCGGCACAACAGGCAGGCCAATACATGTACCATCGGGTCTCAATGAAGACTAACACCATCATGTCTCAATGAAGGCTAATACCATCATGTCTCTGATGATAGATGTACTATCTTCAGTTCTGAAAATGATGTTGTGTTGGTCTGCCTGCCAAATGCCATATTCATGTGAGATTTCTTCGGTTGGAAGATCGAGATTTAGTTCTTGAAACGGCCCGCAAACTCCCTAGGGGTAACGGTTTCAGTGCTGTGCCATGTCTTCCCCCACCCCTTGCCCAACGCCGGTATGAATTATCGAGACGGCTACAGAGTCTACCAAAGGAGGATCAAGCAAAGCAAAAGATAGTCTATTTGAAGGAAGCCCCCTTTATAAGCCTTGTTCCAAGATAATCGGTTTTACGTGTCCTTGGCTATATGTCGATATCCAGATAGACTTTTCGTGCTGTTTTGCAAAGTAAATGCACCTGCATTTGTCATTAGACTTGCTCTAATTATTAGGACGAAATTGCTCTCCTCTGTCATCATGACAAAATTTGAACCCCACCAGCATGATATATATCCACTGTATTGAGTATGTGAACAACGGTCAGACATAACATACTGACTTCATGAACTATTTTCTACAGTATAAATCCCTGATTGATACAGATACAGACTCCCTGATTGATACAGATACAGACTCGGAGCAAGTCTGTGTGAATGACAGTAGTTGTGTGACGATCTGAGATTTACCACTCAGCGGCAGTTATGTCACATACAAAACGAAAACAAAACAAACTATGCTGAGCTTTAATCAAGCTGTGTAACACTGTGTGTACGAAATTTGTTATTTACCTAAAGTAAGCGATAGTAAATTTGGTGTCGCATTAGACACGAACCTATTTTTTGGTGTCGCATTAGACACGAACCTATTGGAGTTTGCATTACAGATGGACTTCTTATTTCTTGAAGTGAGCAAGTGGCTCACATGTTGCTGAATTTGTCCGGCCGCTTTGGGTCTTGCATAATCAATTAATCCCAGAGATTAGCTATTTGCATGAAGCTTCCTTTCAAGTAATGAATTTCATGTTCTTTCGGCTTCTGTCGACGTTCAAGTTGACTTTCATGCGTGAATCAATTTCATGCTCTGTTGTTGAGGCCGACTTTCATGTCTCACGTTGTCGGTTACGTAATAAATTCGTGAATGAGTCTAAATGTACTAAGCTAAATGATATGGTAAAATTATCTCATATTGCTACGGATAACGAGTACCAATTATGTCACAATATATGACGATCTATTATTGATAGTACTTTTTGTTTTTGTTTATTTTTCCTTCTTGTTCTTTTTTTATGACTTTTGGTAAATATTTGTGGGATGGGAAAGTATATCTGGTATATAATGGGGGAGGGATCCACATTTGTATTCGATTCATGAACTCTCCTTCTAAATTCAGGAAAGTTATTTGTATGTATTATGTAGTTGTGTTATGTATTTTGTTTTCCGTTTTCCGTCCCGCGTGCACATCCTCTGACCGCATACTAAACTGTATCAAATGTACTATATACTATTATACTTGCAGCATTTTGATAAGCCCTTCTTTAACCCAGACCTCAAATGTATCCTGATGTAGAAAGTACCAACGATCTTCAGAATCTGCCTTTTTTCGCTGAGAATGCCTTTGAGACCACCACCCCTAACACTCAAGATAAAAGGAATACTTTTCTAGAGGGGTTCGAAAACATGTGCTTCAACCCATTAGATTTGAATGATGCAGACAACCATACATACATCACAGACGACACCTCGTATGAAGCATCACATTAGAATGAGATTAGCAAGCAACAGTCTAATTATTATATTGAAGACACATTCAACTCCAACATAAAACAAAACAATATAACTGATAACCAAGCCTTATCGTTCATCCATTTTAATGCTAGAAGCCTCAAAAAACATTTTACCGAAATAGTGGGACTTGTCCGTAACCTTGATTTCAATTTTTTCGTAATTGGAATGTCCGAGAGCTGGCTTAATCCAGTCACCGAGTCACTGTATACCATACCTGGATATGAACCATACCCTTCCTCTAGAAAAAACAGGAAAGGCGGTGGCCTAGTGCTATACGTCAATAATAATTACACTTGTACTGTTCGCGACGACCTGTCATATATAGATGACAATGGAGAATATGAATCGCTTTTTGTTGAATCACAAATAAACCAAACAGTTTACTTATTTGGTATTATATATCGACCTCCGGATAAAAATGTCAATTATTTTAACTCTCATATGTCGGATATTATGCAGACCATCAAAAATGAAAAGAAAAAATGCGTTATCATGGGAGATTTCAATATTGATTTATTTAAAACAGACCGCCATGGACCGTCTAAAGAATTCACAGAAAATTCACCAAACCAACTCGGGTCAAATCCAATTCCGCTTCTTTAATCGACAATATTTATTCAAATTTCCACGAAGGTGGACTTCTCTCTGGTATACTTCTTTCAGATGTGACCGACCATTTTCCTGTATTCCATATTAATAAGAGTATAGATGAGATCAGTTCTAAAGAATCGAGTTTTAGTTATCGTAGGATATCCTCTGAGCAAAAACAAACGTTTATAGAAGAAATTAAGAATACTAACTGGAGTCAAGTCATCGATTCAGATCCTTCCGATGTGGATATTGCTCTGGATCTATTTCTGAACGAATTTAGCACAATATACAATGAATGTTTCCCTCTTATCACAAAAATAGTAGAAAAAGCAAAAATATCGAAACCCTGGATAAGTTATGGCATATTAAAATCAATCCGTGAGAAAAATCGGTTATTCAAACTCCACATCAACAGGAAGAACGACGACATAACCCATCAATATAAGCGATACAGGAACAAATTAAATCATACTCTTCACTTGGCAAAAAAGAAATACTACGAGGATAAGTTTAATCAGACAAATAACGATATTAAAGGCACTTGGAAGACATTAAATGAACTTTTGAACAGAAACAAATCCAGTAAGTTGCGTTCTGTTTTCAGTGTTGATGGTCTCCAGATCTCTGATCCGGAAACAATTGCCGATAGTTTTAATACTTATTTTACTAATATTGCACGAGATCTCGATGACAAGCGCCCCACTTCGTCAAGCTGTTTTGAGGAGTTTCTGGATAAACAGTTTGATAGAGAATTTCAGCTGGAACCCAGTAACCCGGACGAAATAATGGAAGTTCTTACAGATTTAGAAAATAGCGCATCTGGCGTTGACCAGATACGAATATCTGTTGTGAAACTGGTCTCCACTTACATAGCGGTTCCCCTTTCGATGATAATAAACTTATCTTTTCGGTCTGGAATTGTCCCAAATTCCTTAAAAACTGCCAAAGTTACACCTATCTATAAATCTGGTCCAAGGTGTCTCATTGAAAATTATCGACCCGTATCTGTTTTACCATGCTTTAGTAAGATATTTGAAAAGCTAATGGTGACACGAATGACTGGCTTACTAGCAGACAACAACATCCTGGTTGGTGATCAATTTGGATTTCGAGCAAATCACTCCACTTGTTTAGACGTTCTATCATTACAAGAAAAATTAATCACCGCGAAAGAAGCTAAACATTATAGTATCGCAACATTTTTGGACCTATCAAAAGCATTTGATACCGTTAATCATGACATACTTTAAAAAAAATTGTATTATTATGGGTTCCGTGGCATACAAAATGACTGGTTCCGCAGTTATTTAACATCTCGCTCACAAATGACATCTTACAATAATACACTATCTAAGTCACTACCTATAACTTGCGGTGTTCCCCAAGGATCTATATTGGGCCCATTATTATTTCTCATTTACATTAACGATCATCTTTATTGAACACCATTCTCTTCGCTGATGATACATGTGTTCACCTATCTGGATTGGATCCCGTTGCTTTATCTGAAAATATTTGTATAGAACTCGACAAACTCAACTGTTGGTTTCAATGTAATCGACTAACGTTAAATACAAAGAAAACGAAGTTTATGTTCATAAAACCCGCCAAAAGATGTCGCGATATACCTGAACTTAAATATTCGCATATCTGGAAATAACATTGAGCAAGTAGATAACTTTAATTTCTCGGGGTCTACTTCAATGATAAATTGAATTGGACAACACATATTACAGAACTATCCCAGAAGATATCAAGAAATATTGGAATTATTAATCACGTCAAAGAACATTTGAATAAAAAAACTTTATTTATTTTGTATTACTCGTTAATTTATCCATACATTTCGTATTGCAACCTAGTTTGGGGTAATACTTACCATACTCATTTGCATTCTCTCGTAATGCTTCAAAAGAGAGCTATACGGGTAATATCACTCTCAGGCAAACTGGAGCACACCGGCCCTCTGTTCTCAAAATTGAACATTCTTCCCCTTCTATATTTGAATGATTATCATACACTTTTGTTTGTTCACAAATTTGTCCACCACCCAAATACATTACCGGTTTCGATGCATTCTATCTTCACGAGAATTGCAGAAGTCCATCACTATTCTACTAGACAATCCAACTCTAACCTGTACAGACCATTTTATTCTACCGACATTTCTTACTATTCTTTGAAAATAAAGGCACCAAGAGTATGGAATAGTTTGTCCTCTCTACTTAAAGAAATCTGCTCAATATCTCTCTTTAAATCAAAGCTGAAAGTATACATCTGATAGAGAAATAACGTTATAACTGATTTTTTTTATGCTGGCAAGACTTGCATGCACGTAGTACTATTATCGAGAATGTTCATGTGCTTGATTTGTTCGTGTATTGTTTGTGTATGTTTTATTCTATTGTTCACTCATTTTCATCTCGATTACCGTCTCGTTGCATGCATAGTCCAACCAGCGTGTATGCTATCGACAGGAGATGCACGCGGAATGATTAATTTATACAATATTTCTTAAATGTTCGCCGGTTTTAATCCCGCCAATACATATTTATTTATATCGGCTAACCTATTTTGAATATTGTTGGTAACTATCGCCGAACTGTATAATCTTTTTTATTATATTGGTGAATAAATGAAATGAATGCTGCCGATCATTCCTGAATTAGGTGGAATGAATTTACAATAAATCGGTTTAATATTCAGCAGACATGGACTCCGTTTGTGTTGTATCCTGTCTCATTTAAAGAGGCTATCAAGTCTTAGAGAAATCTCAGAAGCCGGAACTGGAATCTATTATCTGCATGGGTTTTATAGAGACCATCACCCGAGTCTACAGACGACTTTGCGTTACAACATCTTAAGATCGCGCACAAGCCCTTGTCGTCTTGAAGACCGAACATTCTATAACATGTTTATTTTTTATATATACATATAGTACGGTAGTACCATTTTTTAAATTTAACACGGACAATGTAAGCATCCGGTTGGAAAAAGAAAAAATGTTCATTGAAAAATACTGGGAATCCCTCAATTGCTATACTGAAAATATATCACTTAATTATTTGATCGATTCAGAGTCATTAAAACATTATTTCAGTATTCGCAGACTGGTTCTAGAAAATAAGTTATCTGCGCATGTCTTCGGGTGCAGGGAGACCAAGAACTGTGAAGTACGCATGTCTGAGTACATGGAAACGCCCACAAGTGACCAACCAGCAGTCGTCTCTCTGTAATCATTGTTTTGTATTTGACTATACTTGTTCTGTTATTATAACTTTATGTAACCATGCAACAATAATTGTATACATGCTGCACTATATAAATTGTATCCAATAGCATGTTAACTTCGTCATTTGAAAAGATCTAAAAGAGCGAAACCGGTTATGACAATATAATATCTACCCATATATAACAAAAATTTATATCAAAAATATACGCCTAAATACCAAATCGGTTTGCCATAACAACCAGGGTTCCATTATTCAAATCTATATCATTAGTCCGTTTTTCTCGGTCTACATTGGTTTATACCTGGAATTAAGAATTAATGTCCACTGTATGTAAGTAGAATTTACGTCAAATCTGAACCCTAGATTACGCTGACTTTACAGGCCATATGGGGTAATACAAAAACCCCCAGATCATAGCCAAATGTTTTAAGAACAAAAGGGCAACAACACAGCTGTTCACAGGCAGCTGCCCCGAAATGGGTTTGGGGGCGGGGGCTATGTATGTGCCATTCGAGGAAGAATGTCAGGTAAGGATCTTCAAACCGAGAACACCGTGCGCACTACATACAGCTTTTTGGGTAACTTTTCCAGGTTTAACAAGGTTCCCTAAATGTATTCACCTATTTCGAATCGTTCATGGGCTGAGTATCATTGAGCGTTCATTCATGAAAACATCTTTTGTCCTTACTCCGTGTGGTTTCATTTCAGATGCACCGAGCAGCAGCCCAGTGGGCCTACTGTCTGGAAAGTGATTCTTAGGTTCTTTACATCCCTGTTTGGCGAGAAACCTCCTCCACCGCCTCCACCACCATGATGGAAGGATATCTGTTCCTTTGTCATGCAGGCAAAAGGATTAGAAGGTATTCTTCTCATCATTAGTTTCCCGCCTATAATTAACATCTATATAACGTACTCGAGACTTAGGTTATGATGAACATTTGACAATATATATATATATTTAATTATTTGCCATTTAGTTTCATAGGTTGGATAATAAATATTAATATGGTTTATTGTAAATAAATATTAGTAAGAATTATCAAGAATTTTGATCAAAATTATTTAAAGCTAGCCAAGTTAATTACAACAGCTATAGAGCTTCTGATATAATCGACTTGACTACGGTATATAAGATGCCTGGCTGGCGCTCATCATTATCGGGATAGATCAAGGACTGGTTGACCGGGTGTCAGAACAATGTGACTGAGTGAAGTATCAGTCTGCCTATATGGCATGGTGCTTCAGTGCGGAATTTTATAAAAAGGCGACATGTGACTGCTTCTCTAATATGGTTTGTACATATTTATCTTAACAGTGTTTTGGATGATGACCCTCGCTGGATTGTTGGTATTTCAAGTCCTTGGCTTGGCAGGAAAATGCACAAAAGGTAGGCCTATATTGAATATTTTTTAACATTGAACGTCCATACAAAACAGTCTGGGCATCTTTTTTCTATAAGATATTCTTATATAGATCTTTATTATATACTTGGCGATGAGATAGTGAAAATTATCAATCGAATAAAAGCGATATTTTCACGGAGTGATGATATCAAATATATCATCACTGTGATGGTATGACAAATGACGTCACAGCGCACAAATACATGTCACCGTGGTCACAGTGATGAGGCAATTGACCGAACCTTCACAAGGTTTATGCGCCAAAGAAAAACAAGCTAATAATTTGGGAAGGATTTGTATGTTATTATACCTTATGATGACCAGATTTTGACCGGAAATAAAACACAAATAAGCATAAAATGAACAAGAAATACTCGCAATGGCGATAATGGGACCGACTCGTCACGTACGCGTGCACCTACACATGCACGACGTGACTGCAGTTCGACAGTGCAGAGCCAGGGCAGTGCAGAGTGCAACACGAACTAGAGCGGAAAATAAAAGGAAATTAGGGTTGCCATAATTAAGTTTATGTGAGGATCAACAAGGTCGCTTTCTAATGTTAACGTGATTATAGTTTTATTGTAAATGTTGATTGTGAGTTATCGCCCTTATGTTAGACTCTCCAACTTTGTACCGCGAGGTCGGTGTTTCCTCGGCTACCTGGAATTTGTTTCTGGAAAATGTCAGTGATGGATTTGGTTTCTCCAGTTTGCTACAGAAATGTAGAGAACGTCACGTTTAAGTTTTTCCAGTCCCACAGATTCGGACAATCTCGATCACGAGGTCGCGTCGAACGTGCACATGGTGTCGTTGAACAGTCGAAATCTGGCCCCTTACTCATGACAACCACTGAGGATCTGTTGGCCTTTTGGATCCATGCAATAAGGACCCGTCTGGTGTTACGAATGTTTAATGACTAGTAAGGAGTAGTAAAGAATGGGAGCCATGTCCAGCCATAGTATACCCGTGTGTGGAATGGGTCATGAGTGGGGTTTTTCTCGGCTCTGGTCCTCACAATTGCAACCGTTTATCCTCCCCGAATGATTCTTTACTACTCCCAATATTGAGTAGTTGGAAAACGGTTGCAGTTGTGGGGATTCGGGGAGGGTTTCATTCGCGACTCATTTCACGCACGGGTTGCTATGGCTCCTACTCCCGGTGGATGTGACAGTTTCCATATTTTGGCTATGTATAATGAAATTCAGTAAATAAGAAATTAGATATTTGTAAACATTTGAATTTTCATAGTGTCCTATAATTGTACAATTCACCGTACTATCATTACTATTAATGCTGTTTTAGAATCAAACAGTGTTTGAGAGAATATACGAGTTTACAAGTATACGAGTTGTCAGAGCATTTCCATCATAGCTCTCTAGATTTATATCTAATACCGCTTATGCCGGTGCTAGGAGCCGTGTGGTCATATAATCCATGTTGCCACATGAACAGGTACAATAAAAGCGTACCTGAGATACAACACACATCACGAATCGTTAGATTCTTGGTATGTGCTTTAGAATAGGTCACTTCCCTTGTAGGTGTTGTAATTTTTACCTGTATATGGCGAGATTCTGCTGGTGGACGTTTCGTCCCCGAGGCCCTCCCCCTGTACAGACCTTTTGGTCTTTGATATATGTTGGCATTTGTGGGAAGTTGATGCTGGGTCGACATCGGGCCTTACAGACTAGACTTTTGTGTGAATTGCCGTCATTTACATCTGACGACGATACAGCTCACCAATCGCCAATGTACGAGTTGTCACAGCGAAACGGCTCACCAATTACCAGTATACGAGTTATCAGAGCATTTCCATCATAGCTCTCTAGATTTGTATCTAATACCGCTTATGCCGGTGCTAGAGGCCGTGTGGTCATATCATCCATGTTGCCACATGAACAGGTACAATAAAAGCGTACCTGAGATACAACACACATCACGAATCGTTAGATTCTTGGTATGTGCTTTAGAATAGGTTAACCAGAAGACTATTCTGTGAAGTCATGTGACGCAGTCAGTATGTCGGCACCTCTTCCCACTTCCCTTATATGTGTTGTAATTTTTACCTGTATATGGCGAGATTCTGCTGGTGGACGTTTCGTCCCCGAGGCCCGCCCCCTGTACAGACCTTTTGGTCTTTGATATATGTTGGCATTTGTGGGAAGTTGATGCTGGGTCGACATCGGGCCTTACAGACTAGTCTTTTGTGTTAATTGCCGTCATTTACATCTGACGACGATACAGCTCACCAATCGCCAATGTACGAGTTGTCACAGCGAAACGGCTCACCAATTACCAGTATACGAGTTGTCAGAGGATTTCCATCATAGCTCTCTAGATTTATATCTAATACCGCTTATGCCGGTGCTAGGGGCCGTGTGGTCATATCATCCATGTTGCCACATGAACAGGTACAATAAAAGCGTACCTGAGATACAACACACATAACGAATCGTTAGATTCTTGGTATGTGCTTTAGAATAGGTTTACCAGAAGACTATTCTGTGAAGTCATATGACGCAGTCAGTATGTCGGCACCTCTTCCCACTTCCCTTATATGTGTTGTAATTTTTACCTGTATATGGCGAGACTCTGCTGGTGGACGTTTCGTCCCCGAGGCCCGCCCCCTGTACAGACCTTTTGGTCTTTGATATATGTTGGCATTTGTGTGAAGTTGATGCTGGGTCGACATCGGGCCTTACAGACTAGACTTTTGTGTGAATTGCCGTCATTTACATCTGACGACGATACAGCTCACCAATCGCCAATGTACGAGTTGTCACAGCGAAACGGCTCACCAATTACCAGTATACGAGTTGTCAGAGGATTTCCATCATAGCTCTCTAGATTTATATCTAATACCGCTTATGGCGGTGCTAGGGGCCGTGTGGTCATATCATCCATGTTGCCACATGAACAGGTACAATAAAAGCGTACCTGAGATACAACACACATCACGAATCGTTAGATTCTTGGTATGTGCTTTAGAATAGGTTTACCAGAAGACTATTCTGTGAAGTCATATGACCCAGTCAGTATGTCGGCACCTCTTCCCACTTCCCTTATATGTGTTGTAATTTTTACCTGTATATGGCGAGATTCTGCTGGTGGACGTTTCGTCCCCGAGGCCCGCCCCCTGTACAGACCTTTTGGTCTTTGATATATGTTGGCATTTGTGGGAAGTTGATGCTGGGTCGACATCGGGCCTTACAGACTAGGCTTTTGTGTGAATTGCCGTCATTTACATCTGACGACGATACAGCTCACCAATCGCCAATGTACGAGTTGTCACAGCGAAACGGCTCACCAATTACCAGTATACGAGTTGTCAGAGCATTCCCATCATAGCTCTCTAGATTTGTATCTAATACCGCTTATGCCGGTGCTAGGGGCCGTGTGCTCATATCATCCATGTTGCCACATGAACAGGTACAATAAAAGCGTACCTGAGATACAACACACATCAACAAGATTCTTGGTATGTGCTTTAGAATAGGTTTACCAGAAGACTATTCTGTGAAGTCATATGACGCAGTCAGTATGTCGGCACCTCTTCCCACTTCCCTTATATGTGTTGTAATTTATAGACTCTTCTCCTTTTCATACTTTAAATTTTAATCTCATGTCAGAGTGTGTACTAATAATATGCTTATGGAGACATTCATTCAAAGCTGCACCTTGATGGACCATCAATTGTTGACATAAATTTCATTGGTAAGCATGGGAAGTCATTGAACTATACTCACAGTGCTGGAGTGCACTATAAACATGCATCATGCAACATTCCAATTCGAGCATGCACTTGAGTATATATCGGTCTATTTGTCACACTTAGTGGCTAGGTAATAGTCAGATGGCCCAATGTGAAAAAGTGGCTTAGTTTAGCGCCCCGTAAACATTTTCTCCTGCACACGTACAACCATTTCTATTGCATAAAGAGGATCACTGTGCATCTTTTCTGACCGGATGTCAGCTTGCAGGTGTGTGCATGAGTTATCAGTGCGGGGGTTTCGAATAAATTTGCCAAAAAACTACCAGTTTCACAAAATCATTCATAACTGTGACGCATGTTCACTCTGACTATCACGTTATGAATCTTTTTATAGCCACTAGGCGTGGTTAAAAGGTGTGAACAGTTCAGAGTGTTCTAATGTATCTACTGGATGCAATGTAAGAAAACGTTCAGAAAATGGAGATTTTTCCTGCCTGTTTGATTTTTCAAATTTTAGTAAATTTATTACACTATGTTCTCTAAGCAACCAAACTACCTTATCAGGATATCTAAATTTGCGCAAACAAGTGCGCTTCCCCTCAAAATAGGAATGATCGGACAATAGGTTCGTGTAACCGAGCAATGACTGAGAATATTACCCCACCCCCCATTTTCAAGAAATTGGCTAAATTTGAGCTTTTTGTGAAAGAGGCAGAACGGGACAAAATATTTGTCATGAATGTGATAGATGGTGATCGCTAATCATTCTAATGTATTAAAACATTAGTGTTTCTCATAGAAAAGCTGCTAAATTTCATTTACCTGACATAAATGTAGCATTATCGGCCAATTTGTATGAGCAGATGTTCATATACACACCCACTTTCTCGGTGTGTCCTGACCCTACAGTAGCCTGAGTTTTACCTATATATGAGTATGCTACCGCATCTTCATAGATGTGTACTAATGTACCTCAAGCCAGTATTTCGGGAACATAACTTATGTATATCATCCCAGGCATATTTCTCATCAGGGGTCACGCCTCTGTCAAGTTTAGTTATCTATAGATGATTCAAGTGTCGCAGGTGCCAATCGCGTCAGCATTCTGTTCGCCGTACGGCTATTAGATCTTAGATTTCCGCAGGAGTTCTTTTAAATTCCGTCCTCTTCTGTATACATCGATCGGATGATGTAAGAATAGTCGGCTGGTTTTAGAGTCAGTCTGTTTTATATGCCAGTATTTTTTAATAATTTTTATCAGCTGGCCTGATCCGGGTTGGAATGTTGTGATGAATCGCGTCGGCTTGACAGGTACCGGTTGAGTCTGCTTACAAGTGCTTGGTTCTGTGTAGAAGTTTCGATCTCTCACAGTGTTCAACCTCAATAAGTGCTTTCTCGATTTCACTCTGTTCGTATCCCCTGAGTCTAAGTTTATTTTTGAAGACTTCTCGCAGAAGTCACTGGAATTGTTACAGTTCCTTGCGTATTTAATTGCCTCTCCTTTTATAAAGAATTTGATGCAGTAGGGTGGATGGGCCGATTCTCGGTGTAGATACTGGTATGTTTCGGTTGCCTTGGTGTGACATTTGATGTCCAGAATACCACTGCTGTCAAATCTATCCCCTTTGAATGTTACGGTATCCAAAAATCTGATAGATCTGTCCGATATCTCGAAAGTAAACTTTAAGAGAGGATGGGCATTATTTGGCATCTCAAAGAATAGCCATCGTCCCGGTATCGTTTGTGAAGCAGGATATTATGCCGTAAGGGGAACCGCTCCATAAGTGTGTTGATGTGCTGTTAAGTAGCAGAATCACATAACTCAGGTGAAGCCATTGCCCCCATTGGTGCTCCCACGATTTGCCGGTAATATTTACCATTAAATGCAAATCCGTTTTCTGTCAGGATAAGGTTGGCTATTTCTATTTCCTTTTTAGGTCGTATACGATATCGTTGTTCGTCGTGAGATCAGTCTTCAGGGCTGCGGCTATCTCTTCAAAACTCAGATTAGTGTAAAGCGAGGTGATATCATATGTAACAAGGATAGCACTGCTCGGGATGGGCATACTTTCTATTTCATTAATGAAATTTGAAGTATCCGCAAGATATGTATGTTGCTTTTTAATAATAGGCAACAGGAAGAAATCTAAGTATCTCCCCAGTTTCGAAGTAGGTGAGTCGCATTGCGAGATAATCGGTCGTCCCGGCACAGATATATTGGATATGTCGCCCGGATTAATCGAGTCGAGATTGTCCTTGATTTTATGTATCTTAGGTAGCAAATACATGTGGGGAATTTTCATCTTGAGTAGTGGATCATACAGGTATTTGTAGGTGTCCTTGTCCAGCACTTCTTCCTGTTTAAGTTTGCATACAAGGTTTAGCACCTTTCTATGCATCTCTTTTACATTAATACAATCGATCTCGACGTAGTGTATTCCGTCATATAGCTGTCGATTTGCTTCCTTGATGTATCAACTTTTGTCAAGAATTACAGTTATATTATTCTTGTCAGCAGAAGTGATAATTAAATCAGATTTATCTGATCTCAATTTATTGAGTGATTGGCGTTCACCGTTTGACAGGTTGTCTTTGTGTGGTTCTTTGGCATGTGACGATAGCTCAAGTCTCGTAGTATAAAGGTAATCTTCAATGATATTGGAGGCCAGTGGTGCCACGAATTCCGACGTAACATAAAATGGATGATGCTGCCTGTGCGAAGGTGTGTCAGAGAAAAGCTCTGTACGTCTCATCTCATTCGTCATTCGTTCGAAATCTGTTACAATATCCCGTTCTCTTATATTAGTCGTCGAAATGAATGATAATCCCGGGGATAGCAGAAAAATATCATTATCTGTTAACATCAGACTTGAGATATTTCTAATAGATGTCTTGGCTATTGCCAGTATCGAGAGGTGCGATTTACGTAGACATGTATTGACATAATTAATATGTCTCTGCTTCTTGTAGCGCTTTCTGTTTACTAGAGAAACGTCTTGTTTTCATTCTGCCTCTAATGAGTTAGAATGAATCAGGTGATATGCCGCGTTTGTTGTAGACTATCAGGATACTAATCATCTCAATCAAGGTCGCGGGGATAACTCTGCGAGAAAGTTAAAGTCTTCAAAAATAAACTTTGATGGGAAGCGCTGGGGATACGAACAGAGTGAAATCGAGAAAGCACTCATGGAGGTTGAACACTGTGAGAGATCGAAACTTCTACACAGAACCAAGCACAAGCAGACTCAATCGGTATCTGTCAAGCCGACGCGATTCATCACAACATTCCAACCCGGATCACGCCAGCTGATAAAAATTTTTAAAAAAAATACTGGCATATAATACAGACTGACTCTAAAACCAACCGACTATTTCCACATCATCCGATCGATGTATACAGAAGAGGACGGAATTTAAAAGAACACATGTGGAAATCTAAGATCTAATAGCCATACGTCGAACAGAATGCTGACGCGATTGGCACCTGCGAAATTTGTATCATCTATAGATAACTATGCTTGACAGAGGCGTGACCCCTGATGAGAAATATGCCTGGGATGATATACATAAATTATATTCCCGAAAGATTTCGAAACACTGGCTTTGAGGTACATTAGTACAGATCTATGAAGATGCGCTAGCATATACGTATAACTCAGGCTACTGTAGGGTCAGGACATACCGAGAAAGTGGGTGTGTATATGAACATCTTCCCATACATATATACGCTGTGGTGTCATAAAAATTTACAGCACACTGACCAAACAAACTTAGCTGAAGACAAAATTATATGCGTTTCAACATTTCGGACAAAATTGTTCGAAAGAAGAGTGCGTCAGTGATTAACAGTAAATATGCTGAATTTGGTGAGGGAATCTGATTTACGGGGGGTGGGGTAATTTTTTGTCCAATTGCTCAGGCATTAGATAGGTTATTTGAATGGAAAATACTTCATTGTGAAACCTAATAAGTGGGGTAAATATTAATATCTGTTTCATGTATCTGAGTATAATAGTCGTGACAGGTTCACCAATAATGTTCCAATACAAATAATGAAAAATGTGATTTTTGGTCGGTTTTCGATATGTTATTGGTGCACACTCGAACACCCTTGACGGACCTTGTGCCATTCGATATTGGGGTGTTACCTGTGGTAAATATGCATAATTCGGTGCATTGTTTGTGGATTTTCAGTGAAAAATATTAGAGTTAGAAATATTTTCTATATTTGAGTATTTTCTGTTGAGATTTGTACGTTTATTGCCATAAAAATCCAATGCACACACCTAGGAACTGACAACCGGTCAGAACCAGTGTACATAGCTGTCCTTGACATATTAAAACAGGTTGTAGATATTATGGGGAAAATGGTTACGGGAACGTCATTTCACCACCCTGGCCATCTGACTATAAAACCATATTCATCATAGTACCGCTTGTTAACATTGATTGATTGGGCAGATATATCAGTTGAGCGATTTGCCACAACCCTAAGACATTTGTCATAATTTTGGGAATTGACTTTTCATGAATTTTTTATTTTAATAAAATTAATCACTGCAATGTTTTTGGAAGAGAAAATGGCGAGAGCAGTTAATAACATAATATACATGGTTTCTATTCTGGGGTAGGTTGCCCATTAGCCTTTGTTCACTATTTATAATTATGAATTGTCATGCACTTATACATGGCAAATTCGGTGCTTTGTGCGCTCTAAATCTCTGTTCTTAAAATATCTAAGAGACTTATTTCAAAATCATGATGAGTGGCTGTGAATTTGTTTAAAAAACTAGCTAAATTCAACTTACATGAAGATTTTTGTGAGAATTTGCACACTTTTAAACTGAAGCACCTAAAATTTCAGGGGCGTTTCTGGCATGGCATATTTTAATTGATTGCGATTACAGGGGAGGTTGACCCCATTTGTTAATGTACATTGTACACAGCTAATTGTAATTGCTGGGGAGGTTGACCCCATTTGTCACTATTTATTCAAGAGGAGGTTGACCCCTTGCAGGTATGGAAACAAGGGACAGTGATCAGCAATAACTAATCAAATTTGGACACTAACCAATCCAAATTCCATAGCGATAAAACATGGATAAATAATTTGCTGATCAAATTCGAAGCTTTTAATAATAATCTCTGATCAAATTATTTTCCCTTATCTCCAACCCTGCCATGGCCACTGTACATTGTACATGGCTATTTACATGGGAGGTTGACCCCTTTTTACCATGGTACATAGTGACTGTACATAGTATTATTTAGTGATTGTGATTCCTGGGGAGGTTGACCCCAGTGTAACTGCAGAGGAGGTTGCCCCCATTTGTCACTATTTATTACAGGGGAGGTTGACTCCTTTTACCATTGCACTGTATGAATCAATAGGACACTTGGGCACGTTAACCCTATTGTTGTGATTTCATGTTTTAAGACAGTTTTGTGAAATCCTTTCCTATCCTATCAAATCTAAAACTTTCTTATGTAACCTTTTCACATATGTGAACAGGCAACCCTAGAAAATATTGTGGGTGACCTTATATTATGATCTGATTTTTCACAGTATATGACATTTATCAAGTTTATATGAGGAAGACCCAATTTGTCACAGTGTTGACACAATTTGCTGCTCTTAGGTTGACCCTAATTTGTCACACTCACAGTAGTGCCACTTGTGGTTGTAAATACGGGAGGTTGACCCACTTACTGTGGCGAAAATTCGCCAGTATAATGTTTAAGATCTGTATTTCGATAAAGCGCCCACATTCTTGAGCCTCGACTTCAGCACCAAAACATAAACATTAGACCGTCGAGAGTCTCACGCAAACATCGTCTGTGTGATGAAATTTGGCCTGTTGAATAATTCACCACCAGAAGCAGAAATCCGTGAGTTTCATCTCCTTCACGTAATTTCATGCAAATTCCTACTTATCTATGTTTGCACATCAAGTTTATTATGGCGAAGTGTCAGCTTATAATACGTAGTAATTTAAGCGCTATAGATTTGAGAAGTTTATCAAAATTCTTGACAACCTGCTTTGCCGCCAGTTTTTACTGCATGCATGTGTTGTTGTTGTCAAGTTATAGATTTTCGATCAGAAACTATGTTTGTCGGACGAGTTAGCGTCTGAGACATTATAACTTGCAAATTGATAGTATTACGCTTACGATGCGGTTAGGAATCGTTCAGATAGCATCTCCATTCTTCCGTTTTATCGCACGAAAAACCGGTATGTTTTCGTAGCGAACACGCTGTTTGAGGATGGAGCGGGAACTTGGCGGGGAAGTCTGACTTTGTTTCCCGATCCCGGTTCATAAATTAGCGATGGACGAAGTTGTATTTAAACAGACAATACAAACTTCAGATCTTTGGGTATATTTCTCGCATAAGTTCAGTTAGAAACATGAAATAATTACATGGAAATGATTTAGTTATAAAATTGTATGGGGTATGAAAATATTTCCCCATTTCGTATTCCTCAGCCATTCTGTGTACAGTTGTGATTGACAGTAGCCAAAACTTCGGCTCTCGGCCAATCATATCGTCTCATTTCGTGTAGTATTTTAGGCTCCGCTTGTTTTGTCAGAAATCTATAAATATAGCCGTATCGCACAGTGCACTCGGTGATGCTCTCAGAGCCGGACAAACAAGTTCTCTCCGACGGCTAAAATAAAACCGTAGTTGCTATCGTACAAACAACCATGTTGAAGACTAGATGTTTATAGTATTCAACCTAAATAAATAGCAAGATTTTCCGCTGAATTAGCGCTGCAAGAAGAGCTGTACACCATCCAGAAATCCTGTTCTGCTTAACATGGCAATTCTCATTTGCTGAGCTTAACCTGGGAAATCCCATTTGCTCTGCTGAGCCAGGTTATTCCAATGCACATTGCTGAGAGCGACAGGAAGCCATACCGCGACAGTTGAGCTGGACTTCTAGGGATAACTTCGTTGAGCAAAAGTCATAAACAGTGAATAATCATGAAAGTTAGTTCTTATTAGTAAGGAAAATAAACAGTTTTGGCACGCAAAGCAGTTTTAGCATAATTCAAGCCAGCACAATCATTCCTGCATAGAGCAACGATTTTCGCGCAGGGCTACAGCGGTTTTCGCGCAGGCTAAAACCGTTTTCGCGCAACAACTTTGTTATATGAATTTCAGTGCTATTTTGGCTAAACCCAGGATTGAAGTACTATTGTGTGCAGATGCTGTATCATATTAATTATTTACCTGCGGATTAAACCAGATGAACAAATAATTCGATGCACAACCGTTTTAGACAATAACCTAATTCAACCAACCAAATTGGCACAACAGAGGAGAAGATATATACACATAGGGAATAGCATAGGGACATTTATTACACAACTGGTATTCAAGCGAAAGTTGTACATACTGAATAAACTGTTATGCTGTTATTTGTTGAACTTGAAAT
>JAVTVY010057349.1:0-30996 GCA_036873755.1 Hanleya hanleyi | reverse complement strand
AAGGAAAGGAAGAGATGTATCAGTTTTGACATTGCCAGTGACTTAATGACTGTTATTTTTCCCAAGAGAGTTAAGTTTCGCAGTCTCCGTTTGCTAAGTTCCTTCTTTAGGTCCGATATTTTCGATAAATAATTTAATTTCCATATATCTGAAAAGTTAACAGAAGAAAAATGTATTCCCAGTGCAGTAAAGTCATTCACCCAATCCAGACTAATATCTTGACACAGCCTGATATTGGACCCAGTTAGTGCTCCTATCCAAACTGCCTTGGTTTTTTCAATATTTATTTTTAGTCCCGAGTAGTGGTAAAATTGTTGTAGACATTTCAACATCTCACGCAGGGAGGTCTCTGATCCGTCAAGCGTCAGCTGAGTGTCGTCTGCATACTGACCGATTTTGTACTCTACCTCTCCTAAACGTATCCCTTTTATACTGTTATTATTCCTTATCATTTGACCTAGGACTTCAGCACATAATAAGAATAAATACGGCGATATAGGATCCCCTTGTCTGCGTCCCCGCCCAACATTAAATGATTGTGAAAGGTGGCCGTTTTGTATTATACATGTCCGTATATTCTTATAAAAAGTTTTTATCCATTTTTGTATATTTTCCCCAAAGTTGAACATTTTGATAACCTTATCCATGAAACTCCATGAAATCGAATCAAAAGCTTTTTCAAAATCAATTAAAAGCAAGTCCCGGGATTTCCCTTTCTTTGGTTTCGAACATTAGGTCATATATTAATCTGATATTCTCCCCAATATATCGGCCTGCAATGAATCCCTTTTGGTCTTCTTGAATACTTTGATCTAAAACACTTTTCAATCGGTTGGCTATGCACGTGGATGCTAGTTTGTATATAACAGTAAGCAATGTGATTGGTCGCCAGTTTTTGAGTAGATTTCTTGGCTTATTTGGCTTTGGAAGGCAAGTGATAATTCCCTGCCGCTGCGCTAGAGAAAATTCACCTTTCTGGAAGCTTGTATTCACAGATCTCAGAACGAAGTACCCTAACTGCCTCCAGAAGATTTTAAAGAATTCCGCTGGGAAACCATCCAATCCTGGACTCTTGTCATTCTTCGAATTTTTGAGCGCGGATGTGATTTCTTCGTATGTTATCTCTCCTTCCAAGGTTTTCGCTTCGTATAGTCTGTTAATTTAGGTAATTTTAAATCGTCTAGAAACCCATCTAAATTGGCATCTTCTGTTTCTTTTTCGGAATATAAATTATAATAAAAACGTTTTTGTTCTTCGGGTATGTCTATCGTATTATATAAATCCGCTCCCGTGTTTGTTGTCAATTTTGTCGTCATTTGGTTAGTATGTTGCCTTTTTTCTAGTTGTAAGAAATATTTTGTTGGTTTTCCCCCCTCTTCAACCCACCTACATTTTGTTCGTGTTATGATTCCTTTCATCTTTGCGTCCCGTAGCTCTTTTAACTGCCTCTTTGTTTCCTCTAACAGTGTTATTCTATCTACCCCTGTGTTGATAAAGTTACTGTGTATTTCTTCTTCTAAATCTTCAATATTTTTCTCGAGTTCTGCTTTGTTTTCCGTGTTTTCCTTCTTCTTTCTAGAACTATATTTTATGCTCTCGCCTCGGATTTTCATCAGTAGAGTGTCTAGGAATAACTGGTCATCTATTTGTAATTGCAGATTTTTTGCTAGTACATTAGTAATGTTTTCTAGATTGTATGGAGTTGCACAATATTCTTCGATTGTTTCGTCGATTACTTGTTTAACTAGATCGATGTAGCTTTTATCCTTTAACAGGGAGCAGTTAAATTTCCAGTATCCCTTGCCGCGTTCGATATTGCTGAATTTGCATTTGATTATTATAGATGAGTGGTCTGTTCTGTAACCTGGTAAGATATTAGATTCATTTATTATATTGAACATATCCACACTAGTTAAAAAAAAGTCCAGTCTGGCTTGTTGTCTAGGCTTTTTTCTACGCCACGTGTATTTCTTCTCCGTGCGATGCATTATTCTCCAGGCATCAATATAATCCTGTTTTTCCATCATCTCTAGCACGATTTTTCTCGCGTTTGAATTGTTAACGTGTTTGTAGTTTTCAGAGTCCATATCAGGATCAAGTACCATGTTCCAGTCATCGCAAATAATTACCGATTGTTTGCCAATGTTCTCAATTTTCTTTTCCACAGAATTGTAAAACGATGGTTTATCAGTATTCGGACCGTATATATTGGCGATAGTTACTGGGGTTTCGTGAATCTCTAAGTCCAGAATTAGATAGTTTCCCAGCGGGTCTTGTACTACTTGATTGATCTTGTAATCAAAGTTGTTGTTTAATAGAATTGCTACCCCCCGCGAATTAGATCTCAAAGGGCTTACAAATGCATCCTGTCCCCATTCCCTTTTAATTGACTTCTCGAATTTTGGATCTGTATGCGTGTCCTGAAGACATATAATAGAAAACTTCTTTTTGCGAAAATAGTGAAAAACATCTGTCCTTTTTTTTACATCAGCCAACCCTTGACAGTTCATTGACACTATATCAACAGTATCCGACATCTTTCAAGATCAGGCATTGAGACAATTGTAAGGGGCATAACTTTTGGTGTTCCAGTCTGGATTGGGTGAACATTTTCTAGAGAAGGTAGTACGTATAAACATGTACTGTTTAGTTTATGTGATTTAGGGTGCAAGTGAACATTATTTGGGTGAAAAGCAATAATGGGATTTTCTGAAAAGGGTGTAGATTGTAACCCGTCCCGCATAATTTCCAAGAATATTAGTCGATATATGCCCATTTATGCATTGACTGGAAGTGAAGAGAAGACAAATACTATAGTTTACCATGTAGCTTTGACCATATCGTTGTAGAAATAAACAGATGTTCAGCTTCAGTCCAATAGGTTAGTTCTCAAGCACAACTATATAGATATTTTTATAGAAGTGTAACAGACTAGGCATTTCTATGCAGACCAGATTTTCACGTGCAAACTATACACGCGCACATATGTTAATCTATATAAACATCTTCAGTCATATGTACATATATACACACACGACTGAACCCACGTAAGTTTTATACATATATGTAGATACACAGTGTATGTACTATCTTTAATATATACCTATATAATCACATACATGTGTAAATATCCTCAACCATATATACAAACGCTCACTCGCGAATAGACCCGCGTAAATTCAAAGTTTTATATATATATCTTGATGTTCATATATATATAGTGTATAGATGACGTAAATATAGACCTATATACCTGTACAGAATTATTGATTCAGGTCAGTTGTAGACACCGTGTTCGTGTGATCGATACTTTGGACAGCATGATGTATCTCTTATCGCAGTCGGCCCATCCAGCTGAGTATACTCTAGTTTTATACGCCTCTTCTTAAGATAAATAAAGCAATAAGTAAGTAGATGTTGTTTCTGGACTATTGTAGCGTGGTAGAAATGGCCCAAAGGCGGCAGAAGATAGTGTTCTTATGGAAGAAGGCGGAAATATATCGATGTTAATGGAATTGACAGGTTATCGCATACAGGAAGGTACTTAAATTAGGATGTGACGTATATTTTGGGTGAAACGTAGACGTATATGCTCGAAAGGCGATGGATGCGCATGGATATTTAGTGTAGAAATATGACCAGGGACGAATGTGCAGTTCCTATAGATTGCTTTTGATCGCTTATTCGCCGGTTCCAAAGTTTGAACTACCACTGAGAATTGTAACATAATGCCCATTTGTCCAGAACTACCACAACCAGATAGTGGCCAACTAACTGAGAATTGAGTAATATATTCAATTAACCAGGTACCTTGAAATTCCCTATTTAGTCGTTGGGAAAGCAAGTTTTTCGAAATACTAAATATGGGATTTCGCGATAAAGGGTAATAAACCTGGGGCATTATCCAAGGCCCCCCAAACTGGGGTCATATATGTTCTCGAAGGCGCGGACGGTGTGCTTAGATATCCGATCCACAGTGTTAAAGAGAATCGTCACAGTCAGATGAAGGTCTTTGAGATTCGTGCCTTCAGGGGTTTAATTAATTTGAAGTTTCAATGAAAGCACCTTCACTAAGGAAAGACTCCTATATACACTGTTATAGATATTCTTCTTCGGTATATTATAAACATCTAAAAGTGATTCTCTGTTGAAAATCTATAATTCTGTCATTCCATATGCTGCTGTGCAGATCAGCGTGTCAATATGTTCTTCGTTTATGTTCAAGGGGCCACATTCTGAACTGCTCAAGCGGGATTTCAAGCTACCTATCGCGAAAATAAATAGTTCGAACTACTAAATGTGGCAGCAACTTGGCCGCATCCACTTTCGGGAGTTCAAAATACCTTGAATGGTAAATCATAGTTCTGTCTCGGTAGTTCGGACAACTTTAGTGGTTGTTCAAACAACTATACGGAAGCTTCAGCTACCAGATCACTGGTATTTCGAACTACCAAAAGTGGATGCAACGACCCAAAAGTTGCATCCACTTTCGGTAGTTTGAAATACTTTCTTAGCCTGACTCGATTTAAGACCAGAATAATAATCAATCACATTTAGTGTGGCATATACAGGGGCATGGCTTTTGCACGCTCGGTACAATTGGGGAGGTTATGTCTGTGTTAAGAAGTCAACATGCAGAGTCGATCAAACTTTTGCGGTGGCTAATATATCAGCGAAGACACGAAATCAGTATCCACTGTTTGCAGGGTAATTAATATATGATTGTCAAAACTTCTCCAATAAAAAATATACTGCATGAAATTTAGGGAAATACCTACAAGATCTGCAGTATAGTTCTCAATGGGAAGACAAGCCTTAACTGGAGCTCCATACCTTCTGTTAGTGAAGGCCTACAAAGTATAATTGTTACTTGAAGAACTGGAATTGGTCAATGTGCATGAAGAGATCCACAATGGATCATATAATATATACAATCTCAATACTGAGTATCTTCCACTTTTAGAAACACTTTCTAACTAGCCCTTTATGGAATGATCCGCACTGGTTTATTGGGTTTTTGAGGAAAGTCACGCAATACTCCCTTAGTTTTCAGTTCAGTCCACATCATATCCAATTCAATTTCTACATTCACACTTCGAGCTCAGTTCAGAAAGTAAAAGTATAAAAATTGACTTGGCGCTACAAAGATGTGTTTATTCCCACGGTCTGCATACGAACACTACCAAGAGAGTTGTCGGCGATTTGACGCGAATCGAAGGTTTCAAGAGATAGAAGGAAAGACGAAAATTAAGGTTTCCTCTCGTAATAATGAAGATATAGCGATATGTTTCCAATTGGTGAACTTCATACTTCTCTTGGGAAAGCTAACGATTCTGCTGCAGATCCTGATAATATTCCTTATCGACTTTTGAGTCATTCACGAGAATCTTCTCTCGAAACATTATTATTCATATTTAACAGAGTTTGGTTGACGGAGAAGTTTCCGCCGTCCTCGCATAATACCATTTTTGTGCCGATTCCAAACCCTGGCCGTCATCATACAGATCCAGGTAACTATTGTTCGATTTCACTGATTAGCTGTGTTTGTATAAAAAAATCGAACGTATGATTAATGATCGCCTTGTTTGGTACCTAGAAACTGAAAAGAAACTTACCGATACTGATATTCAAGCTGGTTTCCGTTAAAAAAAAACAGAAGTACCATGGACCACTTAGTTAGATTCTTACGTCAAGAATGCATCGTCAGAAATGAAGATGTGGTTCTATCTTTTTTTATTCAGAAAATGCCTATGATACTACTTGAAAATATGAGATTTTAATAGACCTTCAAACTTTGGCATTAAGAGGTCGTTTATCCATTTTAAATCCAATTTTTATTCCAACTCGAGCAATTCCAGGTTCGTGTAGATACAAACATGTCCGATCATTTCGATCAAGAACAGGGTGTTCCACAAGGCAGCATTCCTCTACTACCGGTACTCTGTTTAGTATCAATACCAACAGCTTAACCGAAGGTTTGAATGTATCCATTGACGATTCGCTCTTGTAGAGGATTTCAGCATATCGTGTAGTGGGAAAAACTATATACCATTGAGAGAACGTTGTGTCTTTGTCTAAATAAGATCCAGATTTGGTGTCTAAAATATGGCTTCAACTTTTCCAGAGCAAAGCCAAATTGGTACACGTTTGCAAAAATATAGGAAACTCACAAAAATCCAGAACTTATCTTGTATGTAACTAATATCGAGGTAGTGAAGTCAGTTTTTTTTTTGGAGGGATCTCGTTTGACCACCGATTTACGTTTTTATCATATGAAATGTGTGAAAGCTATACGTGCGCTAAGGCTCTTGATTTGTTGAAGGCGGTTGCCAGCTATACGTGGGAAGGAGATCAGAAAAGACTTCATACTTTATATCAAACACTTGTTCGTCCTAAACTTGATTTCGGCTCTATTGTTTGCAACGACGCAAGAAAGTTCAAGTTGGACCGGCTAGATCCAATTCTACATCAGGGATTAAGGCTTTGTCTCGGGACGTTTAGGACATTCTCTAAGGAAAGTGTATATGTTGAAGCAGATGAACTTCCTTTGACACTCCGAAGAGTTGAGCTGTCACTGCTATATAACTGTATAAGCCTGTCACGAAGGTTTATAATAAAAGAAACCGCGTATTATTCCACCTTTTGGAATTCCTATAAAACCACATATTGCTCAAGCCGGTATTGGTCTTGATCAGATTTGACCTAATAATCTCGTACCCTTTTTACGTTGTAGTTGGCCAAACCGCAAGTAGAAATTACACTGACGAAATTTTAAAATGCCATCTTACCGAGCTAAGGGAATATCACATTTCATACGGACAAAAGTATCTTCGTATGATCGTACCATGCGTTCGGATGATGTAAAAGGCTGACACAAACCGGCTTTTGTACCAATAAGAATTTGGTCTGTTGAGATCAAATATATGACTTGCCTAAGGCTATATATACTGATGGTTCTAAAGATAGTGACAGAGTAGCCTGTGCTACTAGTTATGGTTCCAAAATTAAATCCTATTGATTAATAGACCTGGGTTCTATATTTACTGCTGAAACCAAAGCTCCTTTAACGGCCTTGGAAGGTATTTGATCCATCTAACGAGAAAAGTATGTCATATTCTCAGATTCACTGTCACGCTTTCAAACAATCAAGAAAAGATCTCAACTCAACCCTCCATCATGAACATTCTAAAATTAGATGACCGAAGAGTTGTTTTGTTGGCTACCAAGTCATGTTGGCATCGCATGAAATACTGATGCTGATACAAAGGCCAAGGCAGTTCGAATGATGAGAATGGTCCTCTTGGAGTTCCGTATAGCGATTTCCGACCTTGTATCTGGGACTATCTAAGAAAACTGTTCCAACCTGTATGGTATGCTGAGGTTAGCAATGAACTTAATGAGTTAAAATAAACTATAGGTTATACTCAGCAGTCAGAAGCGTTTAGATCAGGCTAGAATCAGGCGGTGTAGGATAGGCCATTCACGACTGAATTCCTAATATTTATTAAAACATGAACCAGCCCAGACGTGTATTCCATGTTACGACCAACACATTTTGACCAACTATATAGATTTTAAGGCTGTAAGAGCTTTGATATGATGCTGGACTTCGGCCCTCCTTTGTTTTCTCAATTGTAGTTGATTTTGTTATGTTGTATATATAGATAGTACTCTGAGGGAGTAGTAATTTGTAAACATGTCTATACTAGGACAATCATATAATTATGCCATGAGTGTATCCTATTTTGAAACAGAACGTGCTGAGGAAAAGTATTCTGTAGAGACCATACGAGAAATACCCTTTGACCAACTTAAACTGACGATATCTGACCAGCTATTTCTGGAAGTCCTGCTACTTGAAATTAGAGGGAAAACAATTTCTCATTCATCTTGAGAAAAAAAGGAAAACTGTCAAGCTGAGATAAAAATTGAAAAACAAATAGAAGATTTAGGTTTGAAAATAGACTATGCTTCGATGGATGATGATCAGGTAAATGAACTTCTGGAATTAAAACAATCTCTAGAAAAGCTTAGAACCGAGAAAATGAATGGAGTTATGATCAGATCAAGAGCTAGATAGTACGATTTAGGCGAAAAGCCCACTAAATATTTTTGCGGTCTAGAGAAGAGAAACTTTCAGTGTAAAATTATAGACAAATTAATTACAGAGTCTGGAGAACTAACTGATCAAAATCAAATTATAAAAGAACAAAAGAACTTTTACGCGTCTTTGAACACTTTTAAAGAAGTCGACACAGGAGCCTGTGACGAAGTCTTCAAAAATGATGGTACCTTCAAAAAATTAAGTGAAACTAAGTCCGCCTCCTTAGAAGGACAAATCACTCTAGCTGAGCTTTCAGAAGCGGTTCAAAGCATGAAAAATAATAGGAGTCCAGGTCAGGATGGTTTTTCAGTTGAATTCTTCAAGGTTTTTTGGAAAGACTTGGGGCCATTTGTCTTGCGGTCGATTAATGAGGCGTATCATAGTGGTCAGCTATCCATAAGTCAGAGAAGGGGGTCAGATAATAACCTGTTTACCGAAGCCTAACAAAGATCGCTGTTTTATGAAGAACTGGAGACCAATTACTCTCCTTAGCGTCATTTACAAAATGGCATCGACCTGTATAGCAAACCGAATCAAGTCTGTACTGAATGAGCTTATACATGAAGACCAAACGGGGTTTATGAAAGGAAGGTACATTGGAGAAAATACCCGATTATTGTACGATATTTTATTTCAACTAAGGAAAATAATATGCCCGCTATGATATTACTCGTAGACTTCGAAAAGGCGTTCGACACAATTTCGGTAGATTTCTTGAAAAGAACTTTAGACTTTTTCGGATTTGGAAACTCGGTCAAGCGTTGGATAGAAACATTTTATTCGGACATAACCGCTTGTGTTATACAGAATGGCCACGTCTCGGAAAGGTTCCAGGTTAAACGGGGCTGTCGACAGGGCGATCCAATTGCCCCTTACCTGTTCATTTTGTGTGCAGAAATATTAGGAAAACTTGTTAGGGATAACCCTGATATCAAAGGTATAAATTTAGGGGGGAGGAATATAAAAATTAGCCAGTATGCTGATGACACGACGTTTTTCTTAGATGGGACGGACTTATCACTGAGGGCTGTATTAAATACACTGCATCTCTTTTTTCACGCCTCTGGTCTAAGAATAAATATAGATAAATCCCATGCCATTTGGATAGGTAGTATGGCAGGGTCTATGGTTAGGTTATGTGCAGATGTTCACTTAAATTGGAATCCTGAATATTTTACAGCTTTAGGCATTACGTTCACAGCAAATCTTGTAGGAATTAATGAGTTAAATTTCCATAAAAAAATAGACGATATAAAACGAACGCTAGAGAGCTGGAATAAAAGAGGTCTATCTACTTTGGGGAAGATAGAAGTCATGAAAACAATTGCAATTTCGAAAATTACTCACTTGTTTATTGCTTTGCCTAATCCAGGTAATGTCTTGATAAAAGAAATGAATAGCATCTTTTTTAGTTTTTTATGGAATAACGGCCCAGACAAAATTAAGAGGAAAATAATTGTGAAAGATTATAAAGATGGCGGATTACGGATGCTAGACATTCTCTCGTTTATAAGATCTCTGAAAATATCTTGGCTGAGAAGATGCTACAGATCGGGCGAATGGCCTATCTGCCTAAATAAATCGCTCTACGACTGGGTTTTTTTCTTTAGGAGCTCTACAGTTAGAAGAGATAATAAAAATCACCATGAACACATTTTGGAAAGATGTCTTTTCATCATGGAAACATTTTATACTGAAGGAAAAGTCTTGCGAACTAAGTTGTAATGAAATTTTGAATCAGCCAGTCTGGTTTAATCATCATCTAGGTCTATTTTTTGTGTCACATTGGTATAAACAAGGCATAGTTTTTCTGAAAGATATCATAGGTCACGATGGAAAAATATTGTGTTTTGATACTATCAAAACTAACTTCCATATCCGAGGCACTGTACTAGATTATAAACGACTGATATTCAATATTCCTAAGAGTTGGTTGGAGAAGTTAGAAAAGTATGTCAGAATATCGAGTGATATTTGTACTCCTGGTATCTTGCCTTGTGTTCACAAATTAATTTGTGTTGCTAAAGGATGCAGGCCATACTACGATGTGTTTGTACATAACGATGCATTGTCTTTGTCTCGGGCAAAATGGGAGGCTATCCTGGGTACCGATCTGGATTGGAAGCACATATATTCAGTACCGAAAAAAAGTAATACTAATATTCAGCTCCAAGACTTCCAGTTCAGATTGGTACACAGATACCTTACTACAAACACTCTTCTCGCCAAAATTGGATTAAAACAAACCAATTTCTGTACATTTTGTGAACAAGACAAAGAAACCATAACACAGTTGTTTACAGAATGTATTTATGTAAAGAGAATCTGGACAGAGCTCTGGCACTGGTTTGCAAATGAAACCGGTAGAGTCGTAGAAATGTCGCCCGTGGATATTCTGTTTGGCATGCCTATAAAGTTTAACTTCGGAAAACCATATAGGTATCTTAACAAAGAAATACATTTATAAGTCCAGGTGCTTGGGCTCTAAACCAGATTTTCTCGGTTTGAAAAATACAATAAGAAGTAATTATGAGCTGGAAAGATATGTCGCAGTGTGTAATATGAAGAAGAAAGAATTTGAAAGCAAGTGGTCTCCCTTAACGACTGCCTTCTCTAAGTCAAGGGTTGAATAAGCCTGACAATCAAGGAGCGTGATTCTATACTGTTGTTACATTGTATCTATGTATGCCACTAATATAACTTGATTCGAATATGATTTCTTACACTGCAATTGACCCACAAAAGCTGTAGCATATTGAAACTTCTACTGAATAAAAAAAAATAAAAAAAAATAAAATAGATTTTACTCAATTTTCCTCGAAGAAAAGCAAGAAAACGGACAATAATGGCCTCCAGGCCTTGTAGGGCTAATTGTAATTCTCTCTCCCTCTCTCTTTCCTCATAGGTATATCCCCTCAGGTCTTTCGATAAATCCACCGTGCACTTCCTGAAATTGAGGCAAATTCTTTTGAATACCGTACATCTTTGTACAGAGAGAGAGATATATATATATGTGCGCATTAATCCATTTACCTGATAAGTCTAAATGGACATAACCAGAGGCTGGTCAAATCAGGTAATTACTTCCTGAAATATTAATAGTCGTGACTTCGCAGCATACTCTCTAAAAAAAGTTGAAATTTCACTCAAGTAAGAGTAGAAATTGATCCCACCCAATATTTTGTCCTCCGTGAGACTTCTTGTTTCTTATTTCGGTGTAGCGGAAGGAAACAACACATAAAAGAACAATACGCCAGGACACGAATCCGGAGCAAAATCCTGTGAGTGGACGATAATTCAGAACAAATTCAAACTTTAGTACGGTACCTTGATAATTGAATTGACCAAATATATACATGTATATACGTCGCAGTGACAATGTTATAACGGAAGCCTTACTCGGTTGGCGAGGACGGAGCACACTTCATTCTAACCCAGAAACTCTGGCTGTGATAGGTGAATATAGGTAAGGGGGCGTGGCATTCCTATCACAGCCCAGATCGAGGGTCGGTTAAATTTTCGCGGTAAAAATTTATGTCTCGAAAAGCGGCTTTTCGCTGACGAAAATAACGAAACGGGAGAGAAAAAAAATATGCCAATTTGATACAGTTTGACCGACCTGAGCTTCTTTGTCCATGTACATGTACCATCTATCACGACTGTTTTGATGCTGACAAAATGTGATCAAATGTGTGAGAAAAACCCTCCATTGATTTTAACGTTTTCGCGCCTTTCTGACATCTTGTGAGAATATGACCTTCGCTATTTTGATCTCGTGACCTTTCTGATCACGTGAATAAACACACGTCGCTATTGGTTTAAAACCAACATGGATCCATTTCTTGGTGACGTGAGTCAAAAGGTCAACCCCATTCTGCGCATGTCCCTGTAAACTATGGAGAAAGAAACACAACGGTTTTGTTGACAAAATCCGTGTTTGATGGCAGATTCCATCTAATTAAAGGAGTCATTAGGTGGTTGTCATAGCGCTGGAGATGCCAAATCATATTATTTATTCGATAAAATGGTTTTTGTGCCTCTGTCTCAATTCCCCACGCCGTTTGCAGTTAAAGATCTCGAGCGACTGATGTCTTATTTTTTTTTTTTTCCTTTTCGGTCTGTATAAGTGATTTGGGCTAAGGGGTCAGCAACAACAACCAAAAAAACAACTGATTATATGTGTCCAGAATACAAACAGTCAGTAAAGTCCGTTGTTATACTTTCAATTATTTGTAAGAATAATTGTATGAAGTAATTCATATCGGAACCTATAGGTATTGACGCGACAATACCTTTAAAATGTGATTATCTGACCCCATCACATTTATTTTCAATTACATCACATCACTTTTCAATCGTGATGAACAGGCATCATCACCATAAAAAGGGGATGGTCTCTCGCCATTTTTGCTGTGTTTTCTCTGTGTTTAGTTTCAAATTGTCCGATTTGTTGTTGCTCAATTGACCGTGATAAATGGGAACGATATATAAGTTTGTGGAGTTATCCAGTTGTCAACATCTGAGTGATGTGTATGCTCACTTTACAACTGTAATCAGACAATATAAGATGTAGTCGGTGTAATGACCCCAATCGATCAATTCTATAATTATTTATCAGGTACATGACATGGAATACAAACGTTATTTTATCGATCAGTTTAAAAAGTCGTTTGATCACCAAGTTGATGGATAGGTCATTATCCACATTATTTAGCAATAAGGGAAGCGGTGAGTTTTGAAGCACGTACGGGTTTGAAAAGTACTCCAGATAATACCATGTAAAAACCGAACACGCGATTTGATGACTGGAACCATGTACATGTTTGAACTGTCCATATAATCATATTCTTAACCGTGTAGGTCTACTCGGAAATTTATATCTGTATTATTATTATTGACTAGCAAACGAAATTATGGAGGACGACAGCCTAACAATGTTCAGTTCTACAAATAATTATGGAGGACGACAGCCTAACAATGCTCAGTTCTACAAATAATTATGGAGGACGACAGCCTAACAATGCTCAGTTCTACAAATAATTATGGAGGACGACAGCCTAACAATGCTCAGTTCTACAAATAATTATGGAGGACGACAGCCTAACAATGCTTCGTTCTACAAATAATTATGAGGATCGACAGCCTAACAATGCTCAGTTCTACAAATAATTATGGGGAACGACAGCCTAACAATGTTCAGTTCTACAAATAATTATGGAGGACGACAGCCTAACAATGCTCAGTTCTACAAATAATTATGGAGGACGACAGCCTAACAATGCTCAGTTCTACAAATAATTATGGAGGACGACAGCCTAACAATGCTCAGTTCTACAAATAATTATGGAGGACGACAGCCTAACAATGCTTCGTTCTACAAATAATTATGAGGATCGACAGCCTAACAATGCTCAGTTCTACAAATAATTATGGGGAACGACAGCCTAACAATGCTCAGTTCTACAAATAATTATGGAGAACGACAGCCTAACAATGCTCAGTTCTACAAATAATTATGGAGGACGACAGCCTAACAATTACAACGCATATAAGGGAAGTGAGAAGAGGTGCCGACATACTGACAGAGCCACATGACTTCACAGTATAGTCTTCTGGTTAACCTATTCTAAAGCACATACCAAGAATCTAAAGATTCGTGATATGTGTTGTATCTCATGTACGCTTTTATTGTACCTGTTCATGTGGCAACTTCGATGACATGACCACACGGCCCCTAGCACCGGCAAAAGCGGTATTAGATACAAATCTAGAGAGCTATGATGGAAATGCTCTGACAACTCGTTTATTGCATGGTAATTGGTGAGCTGTGTCGCTGTGACAACTCGTACACTGGGGATTGGTGAGCTCTATCGTCGTCAGATGAAAATGACGGCATTTAACACAAAAGACTGGTCTGTAAGGCCCGATGTCGACGCAGCATCAACTTCCCACAATGCCAACATATATCAAAGACCAAAAGGTCTGTACAGGGGGCGGGCCTCGGGGACGAAACGTCCACCAGCAGAATCTCGCCATATACAGGTAAAAATTACAACACATATAAGGGAAGTGGGAAGAGGTGCCGACATACTGACAGAGCCACATGCATTCACAGTGTAGTCTTCTGGTTAACCTATTCTAAAGCACATACCAAGACTAACGATTCGTGATATGTGTTGTATCTCAGGTACGGTACGCTTTTATTGTACCTGTTCATGTGGAAACTTGGATGACATGACCACACGGCCCCTAGCACCGGCATAAGCGGTATTAGATATAAATCTAGAGAGCTATGATGCAAATGCTCTGACAACTCGTATATTACAGTATTTTCGTTATTTTGGGATGTGGGAGGCCCGTTGGCCGAGTGGTTTAGATCGCCGACATACAGTGCTGGCGATTAGGTGCCTGACTCTGGGGTCGCTGGTTCGAATCCCGCACGGGACTCGACCAAATTTTCAGCATTAGAATTTGTTCTATTCTAAGATAGTGTTATCCCAAAATAACGAAAATACTGTTATACGATCACTTTCTAAATGATAAAAAATATAACTCGTATATTGATAATTGGTGAGCTGTGTCGCTGTGACAACTCGTACACTGGGGATTGGTGAGCTGTATCGTCGTCAGATGAAAATGACGGCATTTAACACAAAAGACTAGTCTGTAAGGCCCGATGTCGACTCAACATCAACTTCCCAAAATGCCAACATATATCAAGGATCAAAAGGTCTGTACAGGGGGCGGGCCTCGGGGACGAAACATCCACAAGCAGAATCTCGCTATATACAGGTAAAAATTACAACGCATAAAAGGGAAGTGGGAAGAGGTGCCGACATACTGACAGAGGCACCTGACTTCACAGTGTAGTCTTCTGGCTAACCTATTCTAAAGCACATACAAAGAATCTAACGATTCGTGATATGTGTTGTATCTCAGGTACGCTTTTATTGTACCTGTTCATGTGGCAACTTGGATGACATGACCACGTACACTGCCCCTAGCACAGTGCTCAGTTCTATAAATAATTATGGAGAACGACAGCCTAACAATGCTCAGTTCTACAAATAATTATGGAGGGCGACAGCTTAACAATGCTAAGTTTTACAAATAATTATGGAAGACGACAGCCTAACAGCCAATGCTCAATTCTACAAATAATTATGCAGGACGACAGCTTAACAATGCTCAGTTCTACAAATAATTATGCGGGACGACAGCCTAACAATGCTCAGTTCTACAAATAATTATGGAGGACAACAGCCTAACAATGCTCAGTTCTATAAATAATTATGGGGAACGACAGCCTAACAATGCTCAGTGCTATAAATAATTATGGAGGACGACAGCCTAACAATGCTCAGTTCTATAAATAATTATGCAGGACGACAGCCTAACAATGCTCAGTTCTATAAATAATTATGCAGGACGACAGCCTAACAATGCTCAGTTCTACAAATAATTATAGAGGACGACAGCCTAACAATGCTCAGTTCTACAAATGTTATGGGAAACGACAGCCTAACAATGCTCAGTTCTACAATAAATACGGAAGACGACAGCCTAACAATGCTCCGTTCTACAAATAATTATGGAGGACGACAGCCTAAAAATGCTCGTATTATGGAGGCCGACAGCCTAACAATGCTTAGTTCTACAAATAATTACGGCAGAACAGTGTTCACACAACTTGGTGTGATTCTTTACCAAGCGATAACAATCTGACCAGATCGCAAGGAATCGGCTGTGCAGCAAAGATTTACTCACGACTCGCAAGCGACCTAGCCGGAAGCACTTTTGATTTCTCGCGACGGCGAGCAAACGGAGCAACCTCCCCACAGCGCATGCTCCATTTCGCAGGCTCCATTAGACCCCCAGCGACGTGGTTGCAAACGGAGATGATCGCGAAGGTGTGCGGCAACTGCCGACTGAATCTCAAGCGATATATTCTCTTCAACCAATAACAGCCAAGCTTTTGGACACGTGAGCTCATTATCATATAATATCGAAGGTGCAGCGCCTACTCTTCTTACCGTTATTCTTAGTGATTCCTTAAGCGGGCTGGTATCTATAGAGAACTCCAAATCCGACAGCAGACCTGACCTCATACACGAAATAGAAATTCTATGTACACAAATAAGAGACAATGACATTGACGCCATCTTAGCTTGGATTCCCGCCCACGTGGACATTAGGGGAAACGAAGCCGCCGATAGGACAGCCAAAGACAGTCTCACCAAAACTGCACCTGACGTGCATATAGGACTAGGAACCAAAGAACTGAATTCCATCATTAGAACCAGAATAGATAGTAAATGGGAAAAAGAATGGAACGAAGAAAACCGAGGTAGATGGCTACATAGTATTCTAGATAAGGGGAAAAGACAGAGTTGTGGATTCCAGCTAGACAGCAAACGTGACGACCGCATCATCACAAGATTAAGACTAGGCAAAACCGGACTTAAATCACATCTGTCCATGCTTCTGAAAAACACCTCACCACTCTGTACCGCATGCAACAATGTAGAAGAAACAATAGAACATGTCCTACTTGAATGCCCAAAACACTACCCACAACGCGAGGCACTTAGAAACGAATTAAAAAAACTCAACACTCCCTTAACATTACCAGCGATATTAAACCCTAAGCCCCCCATTAGAACACAGGTATTCAAGTCCTTAATCAATTTTATCAAAACTGCTGGCTATTATTCCAGTATCTAACACTACCCCCGTGCATGCGCATCACTAACTATGTCAGCATTGGCCAAAATTTCTCTTTTGGAATAAAATATAGGCAATGTGGGCACCGGAGATACCATGTTCCGTGTGGGCCGGTTGCCACATTAGTCTCAAAAACCGGAGGCCATGACCAATCAACATCCCTGCGACAATATTGGCCAAAATTTCTCTTTTGGAATAAAATATAGGCAATGTGGGCACCGGAGATACCATGTTCCGTGTGGGCCGGTAACCACATTCGTCTCTAAAACCTAAAGGCCGCTACCAATTCAACAATCAAGGACATAAATCAGTAGCACACATCCAAGAAACAACCACGCACACGAATAATGTCACTCACAAAAATGAATACTAATTTCTTCAATTGTGTTCCCTTACCTCCAACCCTCGTTAACGAATGTTAACCGTCCGGTTTTCTAGCAGGGGCAGAAGACTGGAGGTTATATCAAGCATTCACATTTGGCCTTAATTATAATAATATTGTTATTTATAATATTTAGTACCTAATTAGTTATTGTTATTGTGTGACTTAGATCACGATAGTGCCAGTCGGTGGCAAAATATAACACCAGAAAACAAAAAACTACAAACTCTTCTATTCTTTGTAATACAGGCACAGAACACTGAAGAACACAGACGAGGAAGACCAGCATTAAAACAGAACACCGATGACGACAAATATTATAAAACAGCACCATGGTGGACAAGAGTAAAAACAGAAGACGGATGACAATCACAAGAATGCCAACATCGCCGCACAACAAGAAACGTCCAGAAACAGAACACCACATCCTAGACCACACCGACACGCTACCCCATAGATGACACCGAACAGACACCTTAACACAGAATATGTTCCTTTGACTTTCACGCAATATAGGACGTAGACCTGCCGTCCTGTGCCCCAATACACACTCCAAGCAATTGTTACAGGCACAGATTTCTGGAAGAACCCACCCGTTCCCATGAGCACCGCTAGAAAAGTCGATCAGAAAAATCCTGAAGTCGCCCATGGTTCTCCCAGTTTTTTCTGGACGGCTTTGTGTGTACAAAGGGGTACCAAGACAAAGGAATCATACACGCGATTACAGTGAACTCACAATTACCAGAAAAACTTACCAAAAAAAACTAAACAGAAAGAGACTTACGAACTTGTACATATAGCGATTCTTATTTACCTCTATTTATATCTCCTACTAATCTCTCATTGTTATTTATTATTTACCTATTTATTTATTTATTTATTTATTAACTTAGCGCTGGAAAAGATATTCAATAAACAAAGTAATGTACCGCGAAAGTCAAATAAAACATTGAGTTGATGGCCGCGGAATCCGAATGGGAAGCGGCCCTTAAACTACAATTTCAATCAAAAAAGCCTACTCTTCAAAAAAAGTTGAGTGAAATTTCACTCAAGTAAGAGTGGAAAGTCATCCCACTCAAAACTTGAGCGAGATTTTCACTCAACTTGATTTACTTTTCACTCAACTTGAGTTAAATGCACTCAACTTGAGTGACATTCACTCAAGCATAAGAGTGGAAATTCATCCCACTCAAGTTGAGTGAACTTGAGTGGTTTTAACTCAAGTTGAGTGAAAAGTAACTCAAGTTGAGTGAAAAGTAACTCAAGTTTGAGTGAACAGGAACATTTCACTCAAACTTGAGTGGAACATTTCACTCAAGTTTTTTTAGAGAGTATACAAATACTCACGCGACCAGTGGGGTCAAATCCATTGATGGAGTGGGGTGGGGCATATCCAGTTTTAGATGCTCAGAGAAGCATAGTCTAGAACTGTAACTTGTGACACTTTAAAGTTCCATTTTAGAACCTCCATCAATGACATACCCTCATGTTGAATGTGGAGCTCTCTCCCTCTCAATCGCTTAGGAAGCATTTCAGATGAGAGACATGTATAGATCCTTCCTGTCCCCAGGCTAAACGTGATATTAGTGAATGAAAAATAAGTACACTCTCGGGTACCGGTACTCCATTATATCATTAACTTAGATTTTGGCCTTTGGGCATTTGTTTCCTTTTATGTAATCGCCGCGACTCCCAGCAAGATTTATACGGTTGATGACACACTGATAAATTAACGTTGCAAACCGTGTTCTCTATCAGATATTCAACGGCACGTGAAACCAATCTAGTACACACAATGCCATGTCCAGTTATCATTAAAGGCTCTTGGAAAGTTAGAATGCTGTATACTGAAATATTGACGCCGTGGGTGTAATCATAAAATTTCGCACGTTCAACCGCAAATTAACTGGAATAAATGGCCAAAGGGCCACCTCTTAAGCCACATATTATACTGGTCATCTGTGAATGATGGTCTGCTAGAAGAATCGGAAAGCTTCGGTGGCTGGTATTGACATCTCGAAGAAAGCCCGCCTATATCAACATGGAATCTACCTATTTGGTTATTGACGGATCAACACGGGTTATCGATATACCGTACTGCAACAGACATCATACTGGTGAACGCGAAAAGCCTTCGACCCACGCATGCTGAGATCTGCGTGGTGTTCCTGACCAATAGATATAAATATGCCGAAAGTCGCTGCCATGGAACCGCTACTACCCGCAATATCTACACACTCTCTCTGTTCATAATGAGAACTGGCTAGGAAACCAATAATCGATCTAAACGTAGGTGTGAACCGAGGCTCCACACGGGCTAATATATCGATCCTATTAATTCCCTGTCACATCATCTCTAGATAAAGCTTCATATGGATTACCAGATTGGGGGCATAATGGTTCAATTCGAAGGTATATTTCTATGTATGGCTCTCCAAATTACGGAATGACAGCCACATGTCAAGTTGCTACCGTTAATAGGGATAATAATATATTATCCTCTTTTATTTTTACGTGTTAATTGTTTGACATTAGCTATGAGGCTGGCTGGAGTATTTATAATTGAAGAGTATATGGGTGCACACACTCAATGCTTTATGTGGGACCAGATTTGATGAACTCAGACTCTTGTCAGAACTTGTTTCCATGCACTTGGTCCACATATAGCAAACCATGAAAGAAGGTGTTATACATACCTCTTTGTTAGCTAGAGAACACCACAGGGGCTCGTCACCGTCACCCGCTCCCTCAAAATTAAACCTCAATTCTATAACACTTGTGTCTATCACAACTTGCTAACCGTGAAATTATTGAGTCATTTATCACGGTCGTGTGAAATGTACATGTGCCAAGTGCAGGTGTTCCTTGGGAGATTCTAGGGGTTGTCTGCTTCAGACAATCTAATAAACACCCAAATAAATTACAAGATGGAATTTCTTTCTCATGTTTAACTGCAAATAGACCTAAATCAAAGTATATTCCACGGAGCTGACTCAGCTGACAGAATAATTAACTCTCCACTGGAGAGATCACATAAACTCATTCACTGACATTGGCACGATGTCAACCATACAAATATCAGTTTTCTCAAGAAAGGGAAGAAAGTTTGTCAAAGTTTAAAATATGTTTTCAACCTTTCATTATAATCTTTCAAAACCTGCTTATTTACAAGATCTTTTTAAGACAACCAACACAGTACATAACCACAGTACTAGATCAACCACCAGTGGAGCTGTACATATCCCCCTAGTTAAAACAGACTCGGGGGAAAAAAGAAGTTTACAGTACTCAGGTGCTGTGTTATGGAACAGTTTAGACGCACAACTGCGTAATCTCGATAATTTTACTACTTTTAAGCAACAACTAAAGAAAATATCTTATAGTACTATTCGCCCTTCTGCTCGGGCAAACAGCTGTGATAGTCTATTCAGCCTATTCATTTTTTTTACCATACTTTTATCAGTAAATTATTTTATTGACTATTTACATTATCACAAGACCAATGTATCCTTTATGGATACATGCGAGTATTAACTTTTTAATGTATCTATGCACTTTTATTTACTTCACTGTACATATCATTTGTCATATTATTTCATTGTAAATATAATGTATCTGCAGGGTTTAACATTGATGGAGGCCCTGGTTAAATAAATAAATAAAGGAAGAAAGAAAGAAAAAAAGAAAGAAAGAAAGAAAGAAATAGATAGATAGATAGATAGATAGATAGAAGTGCAAAGGAATAGAAATTATGTTTTATAGGCGTGCTCACTGGTTAGTTTACGCAAGGTTAGTGTGGGAAAGTTCGCCCTTGCCCTAAACTATAAATTTTTCCACACTTACCGTGCGTAAAATAACCATTGAGCACGCCTATGAACACACTATTTCTTAAAAAACGAATTACCGATGGCAACGAACTCCTGTGGATGAGACGGTTATTCATCGTTTCCATCCATTACATAGAGGCCTACTGTATAACCGTGGAAATGCAGCAAATTCTGAAAATAAACCATCGATGGAAGTATTGGACATTCCCAAGTCTTTACATACTGCTAAAGTTGTTTTTTTTTAAATTGTTTTAGTCGTACAATGATATATACTTTGATGTTGTTATCAAAACAAACCCAACTCGAAGTTACTTTAATGATCTCGCCTCAATCATTCGTCATGTTCGCACACGACAATCGATTTCACCCACGAGAACCTCTGGAGTCCAATCCCTTCGACACCCGTGACGTCAGAGGGCCTCATGAATATGTAAAAGATACCGCCATGTTGAAAACAAACGAACGGCAATGTGGCCGTTGTGAGATAGCCGTCTGTCAAACGGGGGACAAAATTAAATCGGTTCCCTGTTTTATCTTTCTCTAGTATGGAACCGGGACTACAATAATGATGGGGTTTGCTTCTTTGCTTTTGGTGTCGGTTTTGGTTTGTTGTACGGTGGAGAAGGGCTGTAGTTCGGGGGCACCTGTCATTCAGAGGTTTCCGTTGGGGGCGATTGGTAAGTTCAACAGCATGCTTCATTCATTTTCATTTTCAGTCACATGGTTATCACATTCACAACAACATTGGTGTCAGTACATCTTGTTTTATTTATCTGATTTATACTTCTTTACAAATAACGGCAGAAACAACAAATATTCGTTCAATTCTTTTCAACAACATCATGACATATGACGAAATAATTTCAGCAAAAATGATTAGGGCAGAAACAACAAATATTCGTTCAATTCTTTTCAACAACATCATGACATATGACGAAATAATTTCAGCAAAAATGACTAGGCCTATGAAATGAAGTTTTGTTAGGAAAAACCAACTGTTTCCCAGATAATCCATGATTTCAAACATCTTCTGGCCGCTACAAAATATTGTGTCTGCCATAACATATGCCGGTGTCATATTACCCGGTGGAATTACCCCATTTAGTATGGGGGGGGGGGGGCTACTTGCCCCAGAGAGTTCAGCTTTCATTACGGTACGTATTACGCTATGTGCCAACTGAGGATGGGGAATCCGTCTCGTTCACACCAAACTTGTGGTATTATTATTGGGGTTTGGCGGACAAATAATGCCCCAGGGGCGGTGACTTGACAGTATTTCAAATCAAATCTTTATTCCCCGAGGTTCGGTGCTTGGTGTGTGACTCTCATATAAGCTTAGATCTCAAGATTGTCATTGATCTAGAGGTGGAATTGGGTGGAATGAGCGTGGGAGGTGGGCGGAGTGATTGTGGTGATGGTAAATGTGGCAGTTGTCTGACATTTGAAGGGTTATCATTTGGCCATTATCAGGACGAGTCCTCATTCACCCCCATGGGTTCATTCACCCCCATGGGTTGGTTTATATGGATAGGGAGATCGCGTGCCCTTTCTATACTACTCATCGCGCATGCGCAGTCGACCCATTCTACTGTAGGGTGCAAGCCTGGCCCATGGAATCTCAGGTAGCGAAAACCCCAGGTCTCTCGCCCCACCCTATCTCGCACCACAACTACAGGGATAAGGAGATCGCGTGCCCTTTCTATACTACTCATCGCGCATGCGCAGTCGACCCATTCTACTGTAGGGTGCAAGCCTGGCCCATGGATTATATCAGGTAGCGAAAACCCCAGGTCTCTCGCCCCACCCTATCCCGCGCCACACCTATGCGATCCGCTGTGCAGTGAGTAAAGTGGAGGAGGAGGAGTGGGAGTCGGACACGCCACGGATTATACTAGGGAGATATCAGTCTCTAGTTCCACTTCTCCATTTGATCTCCGTCACACATGCACCACTTATAGCCCATGCACTATATACTGTCTCCATTCTAAGCACCCTCACCCACTTTTCCTCCACTGGGCTCCAGTGTCCCCCCCTCCCCTCCTCCCCAGCTAAGGCTGGTTAAAAATAATTTCCTGTTTAGCATCATTTTTTTATATAAATCTGGGTAGGGAGGGCGGATTTTTTTTTTTTTTTTTTTTTTTAGTGGCTTGTCACTTGTGTGAATAAAATCATCAATAAACCTTGCCTGAATAGTTGAATTTCTGCTCTGAATAAAGTAGGTGGCATCCATCGTCCTGCTCTGCTGTTTGCCTTCATAATTGTAAATTTTCAAAACGCCCAGGCCTTCAATAAGATTCATTGGAGTTCCGCTGGCCGCGGTGCATTCTGGGATTGAGGAAAGATAAACAAACCGATCACGTGGTTCCCCAAGCCTGCAGAAGCATGGAAGCATAGGCTGACAGTGGAAGATTTTAGGAGTTGTAAAGGCCCTCCAACTGCGCGATTTTTTGCCTCAAATGGGTTTGATGTAATCGTCAAAAATAAAATATAAACTTGTTATCCCTGTTTAGTCGCACATAAGGAAAAAAACAGTTATTCTGACTGGCAAGGCTGTAAACTTGCGCCACATTTCTTGGTCGCTGTGCGTGGTCCCGCGTCGAGGCTCGCAGCGGGTGGGACCCGCAAAACGCATAGTCAACATACTTGATTGAATTCACTCACGTACTCAAGCGGATCCTCTCATTAATTTAAGCCTAGCAGGTGACCAGAGTTATTGTTCTCTTTTTTAAAGCTCTTTTTCCCAACACCTGACTTCACTACGCAAACGGAACGAGTTCTGACAGGCAAATCACAGACCATGTTGAACCTCTTTGAATGTTTGCGACCGTTTGGCATTTTCTGCGGGTGAATTTTATATGCTAGCGTGTTGTTTTGGGCTTCTCTTTTTTCGTGAATACCTGTATTTATTTTCTCTGTCACCCAAAAACCCACTTTGCCGAAAAAAAATCAGAAACGGCAGAAAACAGTGCCAGCCAGCTATGTTGTCATATACAAACGTTTGACCACGTGGCTTTGTTTTTCTTTCCTAAGACCCGGATGTGACATGCGCACTTGAAACCACGACATCCCTTATACATCCACTGATCGTCGAACTTGGCAGATAACAAATGGCATTTTCGCAACTTTGAAGCGCGCACGCTTCACAACTCAGCATGCTCGGTTATCTACAAAATGCGGACTTGGGCCTCGGAAACGGACATTTGAGTCGAAAACGGACTTTTAGGCAAAAAAAAAAAAAAAATTTCGGGGGCGGGCGGTGATGCTAAACAGGAAATTATTTTTAACCAGCCTAAGTTTAACATAGCGTCTTGTACTTGAACAGAAAACGCTAATCAGCTGACAAATAGCATTCACCACAATGTTCTGTTCTATTTAAATGGGTTGAACTTCCTTCTTATTCGCCCATGGATGTAAAATCCAGAGACATTTGTAAAGCCAAGCTGATAAATCTCCAACCGAGAAATCTGCCTTACAAAATAATCTCAAACCAAACAGATTTGGAGGTTTTGTGGTGCATGGATTCTCGTTTCGAAGGCTTCCCAAAGGGTTCTGGATTTTACATCGACGGATCAGGATGAAGTTCAACCTGTAACCATTTAAGTCATTTATACGCAGTAAGACTGACCCTGGGATCGTGTGTATCCATTTTGAGCCTACTTTCGGCAACTATATGAGGGAATTCCCTGAAATCAACAGCATGTGATGTCGTCGGCCAATCAGCTAAACACTACTGATAATGGCGACACAAGATTTGCAAGCCATCTTATGGCTGGCAAAGTGTACGCAAATGGATGAAGTTTAGCCCATTTGAAGAAAGCGAAACATTGTGGTAAACGCTGGGCATATAATCAACTCCATAGCATTAGGCACAACATGCTATGTTGAACTTACATTGGAGCTACTCACTCCCCCCCCCCCCACTACCTGTTACTACATGTTTGTCAGGCTGATGATATCCACCTGTCATCTACACCTGTATCAGGTACCAGGTCAGGCTCAATTATCCCAGCTTATTTTGGGTTAAATGTATTGATTTGCACATGATGCATGTCCACATTATTACATTATTAATAATTATTGATATTGTGGCTCTAATTTTATGCCTGTATACAGTACTAACAGGAATATTTTCACATGAGATTCCAGCAAATTACAGCAAAATCCCCGATAGATCATGCCTAATTATTATACATGTACCAGTACCCGGGCTCCCCCACTCACACTTCTGCTCCCTATCCGAAAAATACCAACATATTCAGTGAACATGGTGAATAAAGTGTTATGCTTCCGATAGTAAGCTCTACATCTTGCCCTGATATAACATTCTCATGACATCAGATTGTATATCTCCTACATGTACTGTCAGATATACATTGTACCCTTTGATTACACAGAGGTTGAAATTGCCTGACGCAGCTTTTGTACACATGTATGGTTCTTGGCCAATCAGCATCGTCCGCTTGTAAATGGGGCAGATGGGTGCAGCATGTCACAGCTAAACAAGATGTTGCGCCATGTGTTCATTGTGTAATAGACCGAATGCGCTTGCACGCTGTGTTTATGTGTACAATACAGTCAGAGGGTGTCACGCCGACTTTTAGGAGGTTACAAACTCTGAAATGAGACTTCCTCAGCCCACACAATTAACCTCGGCAGTCAGCAGTTGCTGAGGTAAATGCTGTGGCACAATCAGTTCACTTCAGCAATATTTAACATTGTGTTAAATAGGAATTATTTTAATATATGACATCAATTTTGCCGAGGTGACTTTCTCAATTGTGTGGGCTGCTTCCTAAAATCTGGAAATTTAACATGAATATGTTCCCCTTTTACAAGTTGGGGAAATTTTGGAAGTGGAAAGTGAAATTTTGACACCATGTTTTCAAATCCTAGCTACATGTAGCGGATTTCCTCCCCTCTCCTTGACCGGTGGTGGCTGTATGGAGACTGTATTATGTACATAGTTGTGGCGATGCCACAGTGGTTCACGCTCAAAAAGAATACAATTAACTGACCATAATGTGTTTACAGTTCCACATCGATGACTTTGATATTGGAAAGTGAAATCTGGAGCACAATTTTGCTTGGAATCCAACGGTGACCTTACATGTGATGGTTATTATCATGTAGGCCTACATGTATGGAAAGTATGCTGATTGATCATGAAAACTCTCTAATTCATAGCTAGGGAACATTTGGGAAAATAATGAACAGAAATATATTTTAGAAATCCTCGGTAAACATGACAACAGCAAACTATAAAATATGTGTAATTGAACTCTATTTATTGACCTCATACATGCACATGTACAGGGCCGTATCCAGGGCCATTTTGAAGCCGGTATACCGGTATGGGCGCCCAAACTCAGGCGCCCAAACTCCAGGTCAAAAATATCTTTTTTGGCTGCTTAACCTTACTACATTAAGCTGGAGTTCAACTGAAGCCTTCTTCAAACTTTGTAAGTCAATACAGTGTCGCGACCACTATCATAACTTCTGAGTTCAATACACATCGAATACGTGTTGCTGGCCACGCTTTATGCATTACATACATGTACTTTAAATGGCATTGCATTGACCCCGCTAGTAGGCAATGATCGCTGTGCTACGGTGGTTTTCGCCTGGTCTTCCTACAGCAATCAAAAACTTGAGAACAACCAATGTGTGGGGAATGCGCTGTATCTGTGACAACAACAACGACCACGTGTTTGAGAGAACAGGATTACGGGAAAATGGGAAAATATACACCCTGGCACTGATTAAAGCACTGAAATGATATTTTCAAGGATCCAACAAACCCTGATGTAAGTCAACAGCATTGGAGATTCCGTGGTTTTTGTGCAGCAGCAACAAACATCAAATTTACGTACAACAACAACAACGTCGAATACCGGTGTCCCCAAAAAATCTCTGGATACGGCCCTGATGTATAATATAAGTCTTATATTCATTAAACTTCAGGTCCATTAAACTTAATGAATCGTTTATATCACCTGCTCACCAGGAAAGGGGGACGGGCTGGCAGATGTTATATTTATTTCTATTTGGCACATGGTACATGTATAAAGCCTACATGTATTCTTTATGAAATATGCATTGGAACAAGTTCACAAGCATGAACTCTGAATTCTGTTAGCAGAATAAATATATATATGATTCTTCACTGATTAATTTTTGAATCATGAACAACCTAACAGCCTATTAACTCTCTAATCTCTGGCGAGCATGCAAAATTGGACATCCTACTTTTCGGCACACGTTGCTAAAACAACTTGTGTTAGACACTGCAGAGCAAAAGTAATTATAGTAGCAAAATGAATCTTCGGTGCAGAGGCCAAGTTGGGGCAGGCAGTGATGATACATGTATTAAGTAAACTACATGTATTAATTTGAATGAGCCTTATTTATTATAGAATAACTTGTGTGTGGTCTGAAATGCATTCTTCATTCACCTTGATCACAGTTTCTGAAATTTAAAATATTACAATCAAAAGAGTTGGGTTCTAAAATATCAAAGGTTCATAATATTTCGAAGGTGGAATTTCGAATAGATTGGGGAACCCAGTGAGTCTGATAATGATAGACGTCTACACAGTATGGCAGTACATATAGTTCAAGATGCTCATTGAGCAGGTATAGCTACATCATGTACATGGGCGATCATGCAGGTACCCAATTATAGTTGGTCCACGAACTTGTACAGCTAGTCTGTTGTCTTCTTCTACAAATGAGTGGATACAGATCATAGTACAGTCAATCAAGTTCATGAATGTCAAACTTGATTAAACTGGAAGTTCCAGAATTATTTCATATTTTCATTCATCCAAATAAAAATATTATAAGCTTATATATTTTTTTTTGTGGTATTTAAAATCATTGTTCCTGGAAATTCATTATCAGTTACGGTAATTTCTCAGATAAATTAATCACCCACGATTTCTGTAATAATTCAATTATTCCAGATTTTCAGAAGATCCTGTTTGTAATAAAAATAAACAATATTGTCACTGGTACAAAAGTGTACATTAAAATATGCATGTGTTGACCGTGGAATTAGATGTTGATTTTTACTACCGTAAGTTAACAGTGGTAAGAAAACATTGAAAACTGATGGTAAAAAATTAAAAAGGATATGATTTAGAAGGGAAAAACTCGATATCACAAAAACTCATTTCCTGCAGTGTTGTTGTTGTCAAATGACATGAATGATGTCAAACTAATGCTTACAGAGCTAGAAATAAAATGCTTGTTGAAGTATCAATTACAAGCAAAGTATCAATCAGATCTCTGTATTTCTTGTTTGCTTGTATGGTTGGAGAGATCATTGGAGATCAGCAGAAAATGCAGAAATTATCAGGTACATTTCAACTGACGGATCTATATTCATTGATGGGTGGTTGGTGGTGGGCATGGATTCCTGTTGTTGCTTCATTGTGTTTTGCTGAAAAGCAACAGGAACTTGATAATATCTAGCACTGTAAATTGTCTTTATTACACCAATGTAAGTGTCCTGTCTGTGTCTTGTGCGCTGTCCTCCATGTTTATAGGGTGGATGGAGGGTGTCTGGTTCCATGCTGCTTCAAAGATCTCTTCTTTGAAGTAGCAGGAACACAACTGGGCTGGGTGGTGCTTAGTTGGTTCGTCGTGATATAGCTGAAATATTGTTGAAAGCGACGTTAAATTCTATTCGCTCGCTCACTCACTCACTTGTGTGCTGTCCTCCAGGCCCTCTTAAGGAATGGTCTCCAATATTCAAAAAGGTTGAAAATCCTGTCAAGTTTGAACATATTTCTTCCATTTCGGAACAAAACACATCGGTTGAGAAGCAGATGCGGTCTAATACTGTGCAGGGATCTGTGGCCTTACTATTCGTCTGATAGGTCCGAATAAAAATTCTCACGGACCCTAGAGTAAACAGATGCTCAATGCAGTAAAAATAATGACCTTTAAAACGAGGTAAACAGTTACACACCACAAGGAAACTCAAACGCCATGTCAGAAAAATTCTTTTTTCCCGCCATCTTGCTAACGTTTTGTCATCTGCATACGTCACTTCCATCACCATTTTCAGGACGGACTCGCGGGAATCGATGAAGCATTCACCGTCGGGCCATTCAGGCCTCTTGTTTTGTGGGACAACAGGCGAGTGACAATCACTCGCCTTATTTATTCTCAGGAGTGTGGTTAGCACACCTAAAATCACATCCCTTAACCTTTTCACTGTTGATGACGTGCAGTGCACGTCACTGCTTTCTCTCCTCATTGTGTTCATGACGTGCAGTGTACGTCCAAGTTCGCAGTCGCTCTGTGACATTGACGTTACGTCGGTGGGCGAAATTCTATGCATTGAGAGACACGCTGATCAAACAGAAGGTAATTCCGTCGTTACCGGTGCATCCACAAATGGCATTTCGTATTATTTTGACATCAAAGCATGGACGACGCGTCTACGTGTACAGTATTCTTGTAAAGGCCGCGACATGGCAGGAGAACCCAGGTTAAACAGTGAAAGGGTTAAACGACTAGGCGAGTGATGGGTTTTCTCCCTTGATAAGCAATAAATATGTGTAAAGTGGCAAGTACAAACTATTACTCAGAAATTATGTACAAGCATTCCCTCAGATTAACACTCTGGCTGTACTTTATTTAGAACAATAAACGTTATCACTTTAGCCTATGTCTGCAAGGTTCCACGCCTTGAATGTTGACAGCTGCACAGAACTGCCCTGCATGCCAGGCTGTCCAGCAGAGTTGAACTGTTGAAAATGGGCTCAAAAACACGGTGACTGTCTGGTCGTTGGAATTGATAAATAAATTGAAAAATAATGGATGGTATTTGATGCACGATACACGATACATCTTATAACTTGAAACCCTGAACATACATTCAAAACATATTTGGCATTTTACAGCGTTTAGAAATATTTAGGATTCGCAATTCTGCAAAAGTAGTGTACCATAAAACTCGCGAAAGGAATTTTATCACGTTCGATGGACGGTCTGTTTTACTACATCTCCACTAAATAACTCGTCTAAATTCTTATTGATTTCACAGTATGTATTCCTGGTTACTCGTAGCATAACGAATATTAAATATTTATTAAACACTCCCAGTAAATCGGTAAATATCCTTTTGTTTACGCGACATGTGGCTTCCCTCAGCGAAACCAAGCGCCATACTGACTTTATGTTAATGAACAGTGGGACAGTTTGACCAATCAGGAAGTCGGGTTACGTCAGGTGATCAGCATTTTCACGGGTTTATTGGGGTTGAATGGAACACATGATTATTTTCACCTAATAAAATCGACGCATTTTTACTACTTGACAAATAAGGTTATGGAAATGAAAGCAGAGTTGTTGCCCTTCAATTTGACATCTTTAACGTGGGAAGTAGCTTCCGGGATTTCGTTGCAGAAGCTTGTAAACAAGGTGCATTTTTTGCGCGTTTCAACAAACTTTTCGGAATAAATGACGCAGGCCTTCAATTATGTCCTATATGTCCTATATTTTTTTAGTTGTCCTATATTTCTGAAAAATGTCCTATGTTTCCTATATTTTTGCCCTGAGTCTCTTATTAAATTACTTCAGGGATTATTCTAGCGCAAAATTTATAATATGCTCAATTTTCGAAAAGAGATAAACTCAATTTTTTGCGCGCGCCGTTGGCGCGCAATTTATCTCTATAAACTCCATATTTCAGACTTGTTCATAGGTAAAAGTTTCAAGAAACATTATATTCAAGTTATTCATCGATATTGTAATTATGATGCACACTAAAATAACTAAAGAATAGATACTGAAGCTGCTGAATTGTACTTTATTTCTCCATTCTTTGGGTTTGACTACATGTAGCATGCACCACCAGTGTGGTTTTATTATGCAACTCATAAGAGTGTTGGTCAGAGGAACTTGAGAAATTATATAATTATTTCATTTACCAGCAGAACTGTTTTGCG
>JAVTVY010057348.1:0-28465 GCA_036873755.1 Hanleya hanleyi | reverse complement strand
AACCATATTCTCTCATTAGGCATCCCTAACCATAATCTCTCATTGACCATCCCTAACCATAATCTCTCATTGACCATCCCCAACCATAATCTCTCCCTGGGCATCCCCAACCATAATATCTCAGTGGGCATCCCCAACCATAATCTCTCATTGGACATCCATAGCCATAATCTCTCATTGGGCATCCCCAACCATAATCTCTCATTGGGTGTCCATGGCAAAAATCTCTCTTTTGGTATCTTTAGCAGAAATCTCTTAGCAGGCATCTCTGCTGAATAATCTTCCCCTCATCCCATGTACTTTTTATCGAGCCCGTAGCTTTAGCTGCGGAAAGCTCGATATAGGTGCCACAATGATGTCCGTCTGTCTGTCTATCTGTCTATCTGTCTGTCTGTCTATCTGTCTATCTGCAGGACCAAGTAAATGTTAAAGTTTTGGACTTAGAAATTTTTCCCTCAGGACCAAGTAAATGTTAAAATTTATTGCCCAAACCTACACCTGCTTTGATTTATGCCTTAATTCCGCCAGGAATATCCCATACAAACGTTAAAACGGAAGTTTAAAACAAAAGTTATCTCCCCCTGGGGAGTTACCCCCCTAGGGAATTATCTCCCTTTGAGGAGCTCTCTCATCTCAGCCAGGATATATAAGCCAGCTCCCACTATACACTTCCTCTTTTCTCGTTTGTAACCTCCAGTGGTTACTTCAGGGAGTTCCATACAGCTAGTTGTTGTTAAATTTTGCACTCTATTCACGGAAAAGTTTTCCGTTATGTCTGAGTATTCTCTCCCAATTGTTTCAAATTCTTGCAGTTTGTGTGGGCGAGTTTCGACACGTTTAGACGCCCACACACGTTGTTTCGCGTGTAAGGATATATTATGCTATCGAAATAACACATGTGCGAATTTTTGGGATGCATGTACTTGGAAAAATTATGCTTAAGCACGTAGGTCTTACCTACTGCAGGCTACTGAAAACCTCGATCTATCGGAGGTCGATAGACGCGTTTTTGTAATTGCCTTAGTGAAAGACATCATAATTATAGAGGTCCCGTTTTGGATTTGTCTCCTAATTGGAAAGTCCGGCACCTTCTTCTGTGTCTGGTAATATTCCCCCTAGTGCTACCATCCTACAGGTAGATAACCAGAGTGTGCTTGAAAGTCTAGCTTTCTCTGGTATAGCATTGTTTGGGAAACCGGTTTCTTTGTTCAGCAGACAAAGGCCAGGTCGCAGTGGTCGGAACACTCCATTGTCTCCGACGGACAGAAGAATTTGATCTCACCGCGTGTAGTTCACCGTTCTCCTTTGTCATTTGGTCTTTCTCCGGCTGATTCTTACAATAGGAATTAAAATCGTTCTGTATCTCCTTTACGATTTAAATCTTCCTCTGCTATCTTATCTAAAAAGAAAACAGCCCCTCATTCTATGGAAGGGCATGCGAACTCGACTGTATTTGTTCGGGTTACGGATTTACAACCGCCACTTTCGGCGTATGTTGACTCGTCACGTCGCCGTTCCCGTGTTTCTGATCGTCACTCTTGTTTCATCGCAACGCCGTTCTCATTCTCGTTCCAGACAGTTCATTCAGGAGGTTATTTTTATTACGTTTGAACTGTACCAAATTGAACAAAGATTTTTCTTCACGGAATTAAAATGCTTCAACGTATTATAACTTCGGAGAATTACAAGTTCTGCAGGGAATTTGCAGACCGTAATTTTTCGTTGTGTTGTTGTTGTTGTTGTTCTTGTGTTCCGGATTTTCCCCAGTTTTTGGTAGTTTTTCTTCTATGCATTCAGTTCATTGCTCCTACCAAAATTTAGTCTCTTGTTATATCAAATGTTACTCTGTTTATTTGATATCATGTGATCAAGAGAGAACTTGCAGAGTTTTTTCTCTGTCTTTGATTTTACGTGTGTTGTTGTTGTTGCGTTTGTCTTCGTCATCACAAGTCAAAGCTGTGCACTACGGCTCTTTGTTACATTTTAATGAGCTACATTATTACTCTCTTTGTGTGTTGAACAACAAAAGAGATCACGAGATGTTTATTAAGAAATTGTGCTATTCTTTGGAACACATTTTTCTGTTAGTAAATATTGCATTGTGATGTATTTATTTTTCACAACCAAATTTTCCCATCGGTATATTGAATTAGATTGTACAATTCAAATTGGGTTGAGCTGTAATTTTATTTTCTTCTCTCTGAGAAATTATTATTATTAGCTTGAGTGAGTTTATTTCTCCGAGAAATCTTTAGGATTGATCTTTACCCTGTCTGTGTCAGGATCAACCTGAAGTTTCTCAATCATCTGCTTGGGACAGCATAAGTTTGTTCCATCGGGCGGTCTTCTTGTTCTTCGTAAGTTACTTGCGTCCGAGTATGTTTACCGGTTACAGCCTTGTAAGAAGAATCACAGACTGCTCTTTAGCAATGTTTTTCTCCTCGATAACCTCGTCCAAACATCTTTTGGTCTACAGCATTTGTATAAAAATTGATCTTAATTTTTATTCCGGATGATAATTTCATCTATTCCATTTGAGCACTTATATGCAGTTTGGTCCTCTAATTAGGGGGCGGTTCTAGATTGAACATTGTTTGGTTTGGTCAATTCAATTTTATGAAGTTTATGACCTTATAGTTCATCTACCGGCGAGAGACATCTAAATGTATTTCCTGTCTTCGGGGAATTTTTAAAAATTTTATGAAAGATCTTCCTAATTTACGTTGGAAGTTTCTTTGTGTTGATTGTCGGGGATGTTACTACCAAGCTGAGTAACGCTCTCGATTAACGCTGGGGACAAGGAATGTGTTCATTCTCCTAGATGCGTTTCAAATCTCATTACAAGTCTCGCATACTACGGCTGTTTTGTTTCGGACTCCACTGTGATTTTTCCAGTTTCGGCTTTAAAGTTTTTCAGATTCATCTTCAGTTGTTTTTCCATAACGTCGTTCTTGTCCTCTTCGACGTCGTTTCTCGTACATTTTTTAAGGTTTTACCCTGCTCCTTTGTGAGCGTATATGTACAATAAATTGAACTGATTTGTTACAATTTGGGAAAATCACTTCGCCGAAGCAACGCCTTTCGCGTTTCGCACCTGTACGTCTTTCTCGTACATCTGTTAGACGTTCCCGTACGCCATAACGTCGTTCACCACGTCGTTCTTTTATACCCCCTATCAGGGTCGTCAAGTTCGACAGTTCCGGTCTCCATTGCTAGATCTTTTTCTTGGTTGTCATAGAGACTTCGACGTTTGTTTGCCTGCACGTCTCTCGATTTCGGTGTTTTTCTAAAAAAAAAAAAAAAGAAGAAAGACGTTTCGGTTGATGCGTTTTCCTTTATCGCGGGGTTGACCCCCATCGCTTTAAAGGCGAGATGCATATCTTTTACCCATTCATCCTCGTTTTTCGGCGTTTTTCCTACGATTCACCATCGTCGGTCGTCGGTTTGTGTGACAAGTCCTTCCGTTCGGAGTCGGCATCGCCCTTGTATCACTTTTATAGTCTGGGCGTTTTTCTCCATCTTGGGGCTTTCACATCGAGGTTTACTTGCGGTGGTGCCCCTTGTGGTTCGATCACAGGGAGTTCACTTTTCAACTCTGTTATTCAGACGCGAGGAAAAGTAACAGTCCCATTCTTCATTCTAATTGAAGAAAAGCCATATTGTGACGGAGTGTGACACCTTGTAGCTGGTGCCGTCAAGATTTTTGGTCACATATAGACCAGTTTTTGTTGCACTTCCGGTGGTCGAATTATGGGGGGGATTACCGTGGGTTCGTCGTTACTTTGGGGACAGGTTTTCGACTCTCTCCATCAAGTGCTTCGTCCCGTATAGACCGTTGGACCAGTTTTTGACGTGGGCATTATAGTTGTTTTGTCGTCAACTGGTAGCTCTTGTCATTTCTACGCAGGACCTTAATCATTACGGTCGTATCCTGGTTCGGTCACTGCAGTTCCTTCTGTCTTATTACAGACGTCATCCCTCAATCCATTAGTGCTGGTATTGACGTCTCTATTTCCACCTCTGTTTTTGCTGGCAGTCCCGCCACATCGTCGTGTGGGGTGTTCATTTCCGGCTAATAGTCTTGGTTGCCAGACTTCACATCAATTTTGGAAAAAAAACCAAAACAAAACAAAAAGACAATGTTTTCTACCAATCGGTCTTCCACATCGCAGCTTTATCAAGTGAAATGGACCTATTTCGTCTCTTGATGCCGTGAATGTGATGCCGATCTCGACTCTGCCTCTATTTCCTTAGTAGCTGACTTCCTCCTTCACCTTCATCGTGATATGAAGTTCAAATCAGCACCATTGAGGGGTATCGATCTACTTTGGCTAGGGTTTTACGTCTTTCTGCCGGCATCGACATTAGTCTAAATGACAATATCGCTGCGCTCATTCGGGCCTTCGCGTTACGGTCTCGCCGTACTCGCCAGCTGTTACCGAAATGGGATATTGGTGTGGTTCTGTGTGCTCTGATTCGTCCGCCCTTTGAACCCTTGCAGTCCGCTTCTCTAAAAACTGTTGCCTACAAGACTGTTTTTCTGGCGGTTTTTGCTTTGGCGTCTAGAGTGTCTCAACTTCATGCTCTTGTGAGATCATCTATTACCTGGACGGCGGATTGGTCTCGCATTCCCTTTCGACCCATTCCTGTGTTCATCGCCAAAAATGAGTCTGTTCGCGTAGGTCCGTGTGCTCTACGTTTGTACTCCATTCCTGCGTTATCAGACTTCGTGCATGACTTTGAAGACGACCTTTCGGTTATACCCTGTTCGAGCCATACGCCAGTACGAGTATGAGCTGGCCGAATGGGTAGAGTCGCGAGAAGAGTTATCGTTTCTATCTCACTCGTACCGATCCCGATCGGGGCTCTCGTCGTCTATTATTCTTGTCCCTTCGGCCGTATGCAGTGCGTGACATTACTAGTAATACCATTGCTTCGTGGTTGAAGAAGACCATAAAGTGGTCATATCTTTTGGCCATTTACGCTCCCCCACTACTATCTACTGCTTCTTCTCAGAAATTCGTGCCATCGCTACGTCATGGCCTTTATGGAAGAACTTGTCCCTCCATGACATTGTCTAGTCCCGTGCTTGGACGACAAACTCCATGTTCACCAATTTCTATCTGAGAGATATGTCACTGCAATCAGATAGAGTGACTACGCTTGGGCCGCTGGTGGCTGCCCAGCACGGGGTCAAGTAGTTTTTCAAAAAAGAGGGGGGGGGGCATTTTTCATCATCGCAGCAAGTCAGCCAGCTTGCTGTATCATCTCCTCTCTCAGTCATATTATATGTCCACATACTACATGATCGCCTAAGAAAGGAGTAATAGGTCAGCTTGCCAGCCATTGACTCTCAAGTCATCAATCCTGACACAATGGAGAGTTTAATCTTTGTCTTTACTGCAGATTTGCTTGTGTCATTTCAGGTTGAAGCTATGACCTTATTCTAGATCATCTCAGCTGAGTCACCTGCGGTCAACTCACAGTTTCAACGTACAAAGAACTGACACTGTTGTGAGTAATATGTTTTGTTTTAGGTTTCCAGTGTCAGCAACAGCTAAAGTACAGAGGGTTGACGAGGACGTAGAGTAGACTCAGTACAACCGCTGTCGACTCTCAACAGCCCAGTGTCAGCGACAGGGGACTAAAGTACAGGGAGTTGACTTCAGTCGGTTTGTGGACAGTGAGAGTGGTTATAAGTCACCATGTATGCACGAAGGCGCTCTAATGCACTTCCGATTCGTGCATGACTTTGAAGACGACCTTTCGGTTATACCCTGTTCGAGCCATACGCCAGTACGAGTATGAGCTGGCCGAATGGGTAGAGTCGCGAGAAGAGTTATCGTTTCTATCTCACTCGTACCGATCCCGATCGGGGCTCTCGTCGTCTATTATTCTTGTCCCTTCGGCCGTATGCAGTGCGTGACATTACTAGTAATACCATTGCTTCGTGGTTGAAGAAGACCATAAAGTGGTCATATCTTTTGGCCATTTACGCTCCCCCACTACTATCTACTGCTTCTTCTCAGAAATTCGTGCCATCGCTACGTCATGGCCTTTATGGAAGAACTTGTCCCTCCATGACATTGTCTAGTCCCGTGCTTGGACGACAAACTCCATGTTCACCAATTTCTATCTGAGAGATATGTCACTGCAATCAGATAGAGTGACACGCTTGGGCCGCTGGTGGCTGCCCAGCACGTGGTCAAGTAATTTTTCAAAAAAGGGGGGGGGGGCATTTTTCATCATCGCAGCAAGTCAGCCAGCTTGCTGTATCATCTCATCTCATCTCTCAGTCATATTATATGTCCACATACTACATGATCGCCTAAGAAAGGAGTAATAGGTCAGCTTGCCAGCCATCGACTCTCAAGTCATCAAGGCCTGACACAATGGAGAGTTTAATCTTTGCCTTTACTGCAGATTTGCTTGTGTCATTTCAGGTTGAAGCTATGACCTTATTCTAGATCATCTCAGCTGAGTCACCTGCGGTCAACTCACAGTTTCAACGTACAAAGAACTGACACTGTTGTGAGTAATATGTTTTGTTTTAGGTTTCCAGTGTCAGCAACAGCTAAAGTACAGAGGGTTGACGAGGACGTAGAGTAGACTCAGTACAACCGCTGTCGACTCTCAACAGCCCAGTGTCAGCGACAGGGGACTAAAGTACAGGGAGTTGACTTCAGTCGGTTTGTGGACAGTGAGAGTGGTTATAAGTCACCATGTATGCACGAAGGCGCTCTAATGCACTTCCGATTCGTACATCGCTTACTTTAGCATACCTCATAGTGCTTCAGGCCTGGGTCCCTGCGGGTTGGTAAGATTTGTGCACCACATCCACGATCACAGAGTTGAAGACATTCAAAAGATAAGTAACTTCTATTACTACTCCATAATTACCCACTGCATCCCGAGCAGGGTTCTTTTTGTTGAGAACTGATCTCGGTTAAATCAATGAGAAAAGAGGAAGTGTATAGTGGGAGCTGGCTTATATATCCTGGCTGAGATGAGAGAGCTCCTCAAAGGGAGATAACTCCCTAGGGGGGTAACTCCCCAGGGGGAGATAACTTTTGTTTTAAACTTCCGTTTTAACGTTTGTTTGGATATTCCTGGCGGAATTAAGGCATAAATCAAAGCAGGTTTGGTTTGGTTATAAATAGTAACATTGTTTATAAATGTTTAATGTTTGATCCTAAGGCCTGCCCGACCGCCGAACCCGCATATTTCAGATGCTTGCATCGGGCTGAACCCATCCACTACCCTGGGGGAGCATGTCCCCGCCCCTGGGACCCCAGGACCAAGTAAATGTTAAAGTTTTGGACTTAGAAAATTCCTGACACAGCTTCTCGGCCTCACCTATGTCTCCTAAACTAAGGCCAACCCGACCCCCTGAACTCTCATCTATTCCAAATGCTTACATCGGGCTACAGATATTGAACCCATGCATTACCCTCGGGGAGCATGTCCCCACCCCTGGGACCTCAAGACTAAGTAAATGTTAAAGTTTTGGACTTAGAAAATTTCTGTCCACAGCATCTCGGCTTCAACTATGTCTCCTGAACTAAGACCATCCCGACCCCCCGAACTGTCATCTATTCTAAATGCTTACATCTGGTTACACTTTTTGAACCCATCCACTACCCTCGGGGAGCATGTCCCCACCCCTGGGGCACCGAGCCCCACCCTCCATCTCTTAAACTAAGCTTTGCCCGACCCCATACCCATATATAGTCTGGGAGCTTAGATCATGCTACACTTATTCAACTTATCCACTACCCTCGGGGAGCATGTCCCCACCCCTGGGGCACCGAGCCCCACCCTCTATCTCTTAAACTAAGCTTCGCCCGACCCCATACCCATATATAGTCTGGGAGCTTAGATCATGCTACACTTATTCAACTTATCCACTACCCTCGGGGAGCATGTCCCCACCCCTGGGGCACCGAGCCCCACCCTCTATCTCTTAAACTAAGCTTCGCCCGACCCCATACCCTGATATAGTATGGGAGCTTAGATCATGCTACACTTATGCAACCTATCCACTACCCTCGGGGAGCATGTCCCCACCCCGGCCTGGGGCACCGAGCCCTACCCTCTATCTCTTAAACTAAGCTTCGCCCGACCCCATACTCTTGTATATTCGGAGAGCTTAGATCATGCTACACTTATTCAACCCATCCACTACCCCAGGGAGCATATCCCCACCCCTGGGGTACTGAACCCCACCCTATATCTCTTAAACTAAGCTTCGCCTGACCCCATACCATCATGTATTCAAGTAGCTTACATCATCATACACTTATTCAACCCATCCGCCATCTACACTTATTCAACCCATCCACTACCCCCGAGAGCATGTCCTCACCCCCGGGGGCATAGAGCCACACCCTCTATCTCTCATATACCCTCATATATTCTGGGAGCTTACATCATTCTACACTTATTCAATGCATTGCCCGACCCCATACCCTCATATTTCAAATTTTATATCTCTTATATGTGAAACTAACCTACTATTAGGTATGAGATGTAGTGTACATTGTATATACACACACACAACAAATGACCTACAATATATACTTTATAGTAATTACTTATAGTAATACATGTAGTTTGATGACATTATTTTGTTTCAGAAGTACAATATTAAATAACCCGGCGGGGGAATCCCGCAGTATTGAACCACTATCAGTTTTGAATTTCGTGTCGCCTTAAATGAAGGACAAAATTCCCTTCAATTTTGCTATCAAATCATTCTATTCCACATCATATGATTTAGCTTAAAGCTTTTACATGAACCATAGTTGTGTGCACACATTCAACTTATTATATTAATTAAAACTGAGTTTGTGGTGTCCCAGTTTTACCAGTGCACATTATTATGCAGCATTACACATGTATGATTGAAAACATTTGTCATTATATTCTTGTATTTGCATACAAATGGGAGGGTTCACCCACAAGGCTGGTGTCCCATTCCATACTGTAAATGATACCTCTACTCCAACTATTACATTGTTAATAGCTCTGTCAGAAAAAGGGATTATATAATTCACGTATCATGACACAAAGAAGTTCCGTGGTCCAAATTGCACGGTCAATTGTCCCTAACTATGCGCTGTATATGCTTACTTTGAAAAAGAAATGTAATCTTTATTTCAAGTTTTATAATATAGTTTCTTTTAATCCAACCTCAACATCACTGATATAGAAACCATATTTTTATGTATTGTCTTTTCAAATATGTGCATTGCCAATGATGTGCAACCTCAAATGATGTGCCACCCTAAAGGGCTCGATCTTTTTGCGAAGCTGCATGTTTCTATAACAGCCCAAAACTAAATAGTATTTAAGTGCTTCTGCTTCAATTGATACATTGCTACTTTGTTAAACATATTATGGCATGGATGAGAAGCTTAGCAGATGATTTGATAACATTTTTACCCCTCAGCCTATTAGGCTGTGGGGTCTTGTCATCGGCAAGTACGTCCGGTCGGTCATCCGGTCGTCAACAATTCTTGTGACCGGTCTTCTAGAGACTTCAAAGTTGTTATGCAGGATTGTTGGGTGGTCAACCACAAGCCTATTGAATCTGGACCCGATTGGTTGAAAACTTTGGCGGCCATCTTTAATTTATGCGAAACCGTCACAGCATTATCGTTACCAAGATATCTTTAGAACGACTTACCCTAGGCACACCAAACTTGCCGTGCACATCGTGCACATCCATATGCTCGTGACCCAGAACCCTATTGAATCTGGACCCGATTGGGTGGAAACTTTGGTGGCCATCTTTAATTTATGCGAAATCATGAATCTTGTGTATCTCGGAAACCATTTCGCTGTTCATTGTGAAACTTGGTATAGATTATCGATACAACTTGCCGTGCACATCCATATGCTCGAGACCCAGAACCCTATTGAATCTGGACCCGATTGGGTGGAAACTTTGGCGGCCATCTTTAATTTATGCGAAACCATGAATCTTGTGTATCTCGGAAACCATTTCGCTGTTCCAAACTTGCCGTGCACATCCATATGCTCGTGACCCAGAACCCTATTGAATCTGGACCCGATTGGGTGGAAACTTTGGTGGCCATCTTTAATTTATGTGAAATCATGAATCTTGTGTATCTCGGAAACCATTTCGCTGTTCATTGTGAAACTTGGTATAGATTATCGATACAACTTGCCGTGCACATCCATATGCTCGAGACCCAGAACCCTATTGAATCTGGACCCGATTGGGTGGAAACTTTGGCGGCCATCTTTAATTTATGCGAAACCATGAATCTTGTGTATCTCGGAAACCATTTCACTGTTCAGTGTGAAACTTGGGATAGATTATTGATACATCAAGAAACTTTGAAGGAATGACCAAACTAGTTTCCCTGATTGGCGGAAATCTTGGCGGCCATCTTTAATTTATGCAAAATTTTTAATGATATATATCTTTGATACCTTAAGTGTTCTATATGAAACTTGGTATACAGCATCGATGTATCAAGAGACTGGCAATGAATAACCACATCAGTTCCTCTGAATGACGGGAAGGATAGGCAGCCATCTTTAATTTATGCAAAATCATTAATGATCTCTATCTCTGATACCATTCAGGTGCTCGACGTAAAATTTGATATACATCATCATTGCATCAAGAGACTTACCATGAATGACAGAACTGGTTTCTCTGATTGGGCGGAAATCTTGGCGACCATTTTAATTTATGCAAAGTCATTAAAGATCTATATCTGATACCATTTTAGTGCTTCATATGAAACTACAAATCATCGATACATCAAGAAACTTACAATTAATGACAACCAATTTCTCTGATTAGGTGGAAAACTTTATTGCCATCTTTAATTTATGCAAAATCTATACCTCTGGTACTGTTCAAGTGTTTGATGCAAGACTTTGTATTCATCATCAGTACATCAAGAGACTAAAACTGAATGACGGAACCGTTTTCTCTGATTGGATGGAAACCTTGGCAGCCGTTTTCAATTTATGTAAAATCATTGATGATCTATATATCCTTCGATACTGTTCAAGTGTTCAGTATGCTTGGTATACGTCATAGATACATCAAGAGACAAGTAATGACTGCCGGTTTCTCTGATTGAACGGAAAACTTTGCGGCCATTTCTGATTGCATGTTTTTTGATAATCTGTATATTTGTCACTTGACTGCTTGATGTTCCTGATATTTTTAAAGTAGTACATGTATGGTTTGAATTGAATAGATTGTGAATGGCTGGTATCTAGAGCCGAGGGTTTCAGATGCGCAGCTTCGTATTCGTATCAAAAACTCTATATTACTTGGCTCCCACTGAAAATCGGAAGACTTTGATTATTGTTCAGATTAGTATTAGGGTTCAAAGCAAGAATGGCTTGAAGCCTTTTGTTTTTGTTCAGAATATTTTTGTTCTTCCGCCATATTTTTCGCACGTGATATGTCAAATTATTTATTAAAGTTCTCCAATTCATCCAACATCCCACACTGAATTTATCACATTTTAATCTTTTACAAGCCACTGCTAAAGCATCTTCTGCATTCAACCAAATCTTTCAGGCTTTTACATATGCATTTTCCATTCATTGTGTACCAATATACACTGACTAAAACTGTCTGGCTGAGGGGTTGTTGCACCTTTTAGGTGCTGCCTCATGTTAACATTGGAATGGAACATTGAAAACAATTCTTCTATCATGATCAAATCCTCATAGAGCAATATTGGTTTATATTGTAGAGGGAACCAGAGCTGGAATTTGGTGCTATCTATACTGGTAAAATTGTAGAAGTAAGGTAAATATCCCTGCTTCACTATTTATTATTAAATGTATGTTCAACACTCATATTAAGCTTGTCCACAAATTTATTTCACCTTTGTTTTTGCCATGTTTGTATGTATAGATATCTGTTCCTGATATATATGATGTGTATCAGTTCAAGCCCTAGAAATTTAGATGTTTTATTCCTGCTGGAAGGAATTGGACCCATGTTTTAAGGGCTAATGCGCTCCTGTTGAATACAGTGAAGCCTTGGGAATATCCACTGTGTATGGATGAAAATGATAATTTTTACAGTGTACCTGGTTGCTTTGTAATGACAACAACAACAATAATGAAAGAAGAATTACATTGCCTGTCATACAAAAATAGTTTTATTCGATAGAGACAGTAAATAAAGTAATGATGTCTATCTATCGGATTATAGTGTCTCTGGTTTCTATTAATGCTTGTTTGTTCTTGTTTTAACAGAGAAATTGGGGTGATGGTTCAGATCCATCCCAGAATACAACCTGCTTTAATCCACAATTCCCAGCTTGACCAAAGAAGGGTGAGTCTTCCAGTTTGTGCAGCAGTTGCCCACCGTGGTATATTGTATAAGGGTGACACCAGGGCTACATTGCATCAAATACAAGTGTTTAGTCCATCATTCAATATTCAGCCGTCATCCATTGAAGAGTTTCCGTGTCCATAATCCAAAGACCTAATCCATATAATAACATGAGCACCAAATTAAAAGGATAAATCATGGTAAACATAAACCTAGACTAATTTCCCGCAAGACAGAAGTCAAATTGTCATTTTAATCAAAGTGGCTGTCACACATCCCCCAAGCTTTCCACTTTTGCATTTTTGAGTTCTGTTTGAAGGCTGATAACTTTCACCATGGTGATGCAACATTTTGTACAGTGTAGTGTAAGTGAGTTAGTTCAAATACAACCTTTTTCCATCTTCCAATTTTTACCCCTTGGCCATTTTGGCCTCGGGGGGTATTGTCGTCGCCATGTTCGTCCGTCCGTCCATTACCACATATTTTTTACGCAATAAAAACCAACCTTACTGACATATGGGTATAGTGCCTAGCACCCCTACTCAAGTAAAGAAAATGAAATATCCCACAGTATTTCCGGACATGCGACCTCAGATCCGCACACGGGACTATGTTGTCCTATTGTGTCGGTTTCTGCAGGTCAAATGTCTGCTACCGAGTCTGACCTACTTTTGACTTCGGCCCATTTGAAGTCTTCTGTTAGCCAGTCTCGAGTTTCTGCTTCTGACCTACATAGAGAAATGGGGCCAGGGCAGTTACTTCCTTCGGGGGTAGCCATGGACCAAATGAAGATGTCAACGACGACTCCCGGTGACCCACTTATGTCGACTAGGGTGGCGGATTACAGCCTAGCTGGTGTGATGGCAAATTATGGTTATCAGGCACCTGTGTCTAGATTTCCCGATCAGAGTGTTTACACTCGACCTCAATTTAGCAGTCCATATTCTGATATGGCTTATTTTGCTGGTCAATCGGGTCAACCATTTAATCAAGGTCATCCTACTCGGCCCAACCTAGTTCCATCTGTGTCATCAGCCATGAGGTCACGACCTATTTTTCAAGGGGTTACTCAAAAAAACGATCAACCCCAGAATATAGGTCAACCTCAACTGGCCCATGGTTATTCGGTTGCGGGGACGGTCGTAAATCTGACACAGAGTATCAGTCGACCTTCACCTTCTACCAGATTTCCACTTCCGGCCTTCAGGTGACCCACATTTGCTTGGACAGAGGCCTGTGCGTCCTCAGTCTCCATTTATGCAATCTAGGTCATTATTGCCTGGTATGTGGCCCAGTCAACAGTCCAACCTGAAATACTGGGGCAAGCCCCTATTGTTTCCACTGCGACTGAACACTTGGCTTGTCGGCAAGTTCCAACTCAATTGTCCTTAGGTCATGACCCGGTTCAAGCTGATATTATTTAAAGATTAATTCAGCAACAAGCCGAACTGACCTACTATAGACAATTAATGTTGAGTCAGGTCAAGGTATACAACACCCTGTGGTGGGTCCTGTACAAATTATGGTTATCGGGCATTTCTGCCATGATATCTCGATCAAGTGTTTACACTCGACCTCAGTTTAACAGCCCATATTCGGGTCAACCATATTATGTAGGTCAGCCTACTCGGCATTAACCTACTTCCTTTTTCATCACCAACTCTGAGGTCACGACCTACTGATCAAGGGGTTACTCTTGTACTACCTCAGAATCTAGGTCACCCTCTAGGCCGGGGAGTCGGTCTTAAATCTGACGCACAGTTTCGGTCTACCTTCACCTTCCGGTCTCTACTTGACGTTCGCTTGCTTGGACAGAGGCCTGTATGCCCTATACTTCCATATATGCAAGCTAGGTCATAACTGCCTGGTATGCGGCCAACTCAACCAGTCCATCCTGGAATCCTTGGGCAAGCTCCTATTATTTCGAGTGCGACTTAATTCTTGGCTTGTCAGCAACTTCCAACTCATTTGTCTTCAGGTCATGACCCGGTTCAAGCTGATATTATTCTTGGAGAAATTTAATCAGCAACAAACCGGACTGCCTTGATATAGGCAATTAATGTTGGGGTCAGGTCAAGGTCATCATCAACCTATGTGGTTGGACCTGCACCGTCGGTCCTCAGCTGTGTTGGTCTTGTCGATTCAACACCCAAGGTCCATGGCTTCTTCTCGTACTCATTTTGTACTTGACCCAGATCAAGATGAGGAGTCGAGATAGTACTCTGATATTCTGGCCAGCATTTATATGCCTTTCCCACATATGGAGCTCATATATGGACTGGTTCATAATATCTTGCATACATTGAACAAAGACTTCTTGCAGCGGCCACCGCATTTCCGCATGCAGTCTTTCCGTTCAATCAGGAATGCTCTGAGCAAGGGAAAGTGGATGACCTCATTGGATCTGAGGGATACTTGTGCATATCCCGATCCATTCCGACTTCCTGAAGTTTTCGGTTTTTAGGTCGGCTCTCGCCGCTTTCAAATCCGGGTTCTTCCGTTCGGATGGTCCACTTCTCCTTGGGCCTTCACCAGAGTGTTCCGTCTGGTGGCGTCCTTTCTGCACAACTCCGGACTCAAGTATCCCTTCTATCAAGAGAAGTAGATTCTTTGATCCATGTGCAGGGTCCAACTCCGTCGCCATACGGTCTTCGTATGGCACATCCTCGAATGTTTGGGTTATCTCCCACACGAGGTCAAATCGAAGCTAACACCGGCCCAAAAACGTACCTTTCTGAGGGTATCCTACGATACCAACCTGGCATTTGCACGTCTCCCAGAGGCACGCTGGCAGAAAATCAACGATCAAATTCCTCTGTTTCTTCGATTTTCTCGTCAGTCTGCCTTGACCTTTGCATCACTGATTGGCCTACTGACCTCCACTCAGGACGTCACCCCAAGAGATCGACTGCAACTGAGACCCTTCATGAGATATCTAAATCATCATTGGGTCAGCAGGTCACTGAATCCTATGATTCCTGTCACAGGGGATGTCAAACATCACCTTCGTTGGTGGTTAGACCCCCTCAATGTGATGCAGGGTGTGAGCCTCCTTCCGTTTCGTCCAACATGTCACATGTTTACGGACACCTTGATGAAGTGTTGGGTGGCCCACCTCGACTCCATGTTGATATCCGGCTTGTGGACTCCAATGGAGGCTTGCTCCCATATCAATGTCTTGGAACTCATGGCAATCATTCGTGCTGTTCAGACATGGTACGGCGAACTCCGGGGTCAAACAGTTTTGGTCGCCACTGACAACACGATGGTGGAGGCCTACATAAACAAGCAGGGAGGGACTCGGTCGCTACTTCTATTGGAACAGACCGAGATCCTACTTCACATGTGTTGGCAGAATAACACGACTCTTCGTGCCAGACACATACCTGGACACCTGAACATTTTGGCCGACACCTTGTCTCGGAAGAATGAGGTGATCTCGACCGAGTGGCAATTGCACCCGGACATTCTATCTCAAATTTTCCCAAATCTGGGAAACACTCCAGATAGGTTTGTTTGTCGCTCGGTTGAACATCCAACTGTTACTCTACATCCTTCCGGTTACCGATCCGATGGGAGTGGCAGTGGATGCTCTATCTCAGGATTGCTCAGGATTGATAGCTTACGCCTCCCTCCCATAGCCTTCCTACCTCTAGTTCTGCAAAAGATCAGGTCAAATCCTTGTGTCCTGTATCTAGTGGTCCTATGGTGGCCTTTTCGCCCCTGGTTTTCAGATTTGCTAGAACTCCAAATAGACGACCCCAGGCAACTTCCGCCTTGGGGAAAGCTATTTCGGCAACCAAGGTCGTCGATTTTCCATCAACAACCCAGTCGGTTCAACCTCCACGTGTGTAGGTGATCCGCGATCAGCCCAGGCTGGCTATTCTCACAAGGCAGTCCGGAAGATGGTGTCCTCCACTAGGGACTCCACATCAGACTGCTATCAGTCTAAGTGGCTCATCTTCCAGCAGTGCTGTATCTCTCGACACATTGATCTGAGTCAACCCTCTATTCAACAAATGGCGGAATTTCTCCTATATTTGTTTGAAGACCGGGGTTTGGCGCCTTACACTGTAGATGGATACTGTTTGGCTATTTCCAGGATCATTACTCATTCACCCGGTTTGTAGCCTGGCGTGGGATACTAACCTCACTTCCTTGTTCAGATCTTTTAGGATTACAAGGCAAGCAACAGTTCCTTAGTTGCCGAAGTGGGACTTAGCATTGGTTCTGCGGCGCTTAGCTCAACCTCCGTTTGAACCTTTAGCTTCAGTCAATCTCAAGTTTTGTTTTACAAAACTGTGTTTTAGTTGGCTCTTGCATCTGCTGCTCGGGTCTCCAATTAGATGTTAGGGAGATTAAGCATGACAGACATTGGTCTTACGTTCTGCTTACTACTTCGCCAGAGTTTGTGACTAAGAATCAGTCTCTTTTGATTGCATAAAGCATCTCGAGAATTCAGAATCCCAGCTCTGTCTAACTTCTTTTTGTCGCAAGGTTTCGAAGACGACAATTTGTATTCTCTGGTTCGAACTCTTGCAATGTATGTCAATCGCTTCATGGACCTGCGGACAGGGTGGAGGCGCTTGTTCATACCTTTCGGTCCTCAGAGTCCGCAGGAGATTTTAAAAAAACTCAATCTCCTCTTGGCTCTACAAAACGATTAGGTTGTCCTATATTGGAGTGTCGCCCACGGGCGCTCCAATACTACCATTGCGTCATACTGTCTTAGAGACGTGACCCTGGTGCAGGATGACGTTTATTCTTTGAGACCCTTGGTGACAGCGCAGCGTATCACCAGGGCCGGGGCATCAGGGACACACTAAGAACTTAGTGTTTTTATCCTGTTTTTAATGGTGAGTGTCTTTCTATTCCACCCCACATTTAAAAAAGGGGGGGGGGGCATGTTGGACTCCTCCATTTTAGTTGGCTATTACACCGGGGTCCCATAGGACCTACGGTTTAGGAGATAACTAGGCGAACATTGTTCTGATTCACTTGTAGTTATCTCACAGGAATTCCGGCAGTCCTTTCCCTTCGGGATTTTGGGTCAGCCTGAGTTTCCATGCTGACTACCTGTTTCTCTGCTCATGCGTCTTCCCATTTGGGTTCTTTTTCTCCCGCCATCCGGGTGTGGTATTCTACCCATATGTCAGTAAGGTTGGTTTTTATTGCGTAAAAAATATAAAAAATTTACAAGTAATTTTTACATTTTTAAGCTAAAAACCTACCTTACTGACAGGGATTGTCCTGCCCAGCCTCCCCGCTAGGGACACTACCACGTGGTGTAGGAGAGGAAGTTCATGGCCTAGGGATATTGGCGCATGGGCAGTGGCACAGGAAATACTGTGGGATATTTCATTTTCTTTACTTGAGTAGGGGTGCTAGGCACTATACCCATATGTCAGTAAGGTAGGTTTTTAGCTCAAAAATGTAAAAATTACTTGTAAATTTTTTATTTTAGGCAAAACCGCAAATTTGGGGAACTTATTTATCTAGGCATAAATCAGACGCCTATCAAAAATGGCTCCGCTCGGCCCATATTTTACAGAGTTATGCCTCTTTACAGATTATTAATTTCTTTTTGTGTGATATGTGCTTGAATGTAATCAACTATATCTGCAGAACTGTGTTTGACACAGCTATTACATTTTGGAAACTTCTTTATATAGCCTAGTTGTATTCTAGAAGTCAACACAAAATTAGTCGTCTTGCTCTTATTTTACGGAGTTACACCCTTTCAAGTACAATAGTATCTAATTTGTGATACACGCTTGAATGTAACCAGTTATATCTAATTAACTGTGTTTCTACAGCTAGCAAATTATGATGAAACTTTTTTATCTATTTGTATTCTAAATGTCTACAAAAAAATTAGTCGTCTTTCCCCATATTTTATGGAGTTATGTCCCTTTTTGGATCTAATAATCTCTGATTTTGCAATATGTAGTTGAGTGTACAAGTTACATCTGTAGATCCGTGTTCAGTACATTTATTAAATTTTGGAAACTTATTTATCTTGTTGTATTCTAGAAGCGTGCAAAAAATTGTTCAGCTCTTAGTTTATGGAGTTATGCCCCTTTCTGGGTGTAATAATCTTAGATATGCTTGAATGTATTAACCTGTTATATGTGAATAACTGTGTTCCGTACAGCTACAAAATTATTTATGTACTTGTATTGAAGAAGCCTACAAAAAAATTATTTGCCTCCGCCTTTATTTTACAGAATTACGCTGTTAAATCTACAGAATAATGATATGCTGTAAAAAGGACAATTCTGAATGATTAGTAAATATAGCCCATGTCTCATCCAGGCCGTTTTTGAGCTCGATATAACATGTCTGGGTGCCATGAATTTTGGCGCCCAAACAAAAAAAATGTTTTTTTTTAGCAAATCCCCTCTCTGAACAGGCTGATACCAATACTAATGCAAGTACTGTTGCCAAATATTAAGTTATCAGGCTGTATTTAGACCATTTAATACTCACACAGCTTCCATGGGCTTCAACTGTCCCACGGCCTATTTCACTATAACTTATCACACTCTGCGCCATGAATGGGTGGCCAAACTAAAAGTCTAGATGAGGCCCTGTAGCCATAATATGTTGCAAATTCTCAGCTTATTTCTCAATTGCTCGGGGGAAGCCGAGGGGTTTTGTGAGTCTCACCCTCATGTTTGAGAATGGATTTCGCTTACCTGTTGAAAGTCACTATAGTATGAACTTATCGACTGATCATTGCAGTATTGTTGAAGCCCTGCCCAGCACCCAACCATTGTGCGATGTCACATGGGCATTGACATGAGTTCACACCTTGTACAAATATACATTCTCATCTCACAGTAACACTCTAAGACACAGTACTTAAAGAATTTTTCAGTATGATTTTGGCATTTTTACCAGAGCACACGATTAATATGTATTTGAGTTACTTGAAGAGTCGATCTTCAACAAAACTATTTCCTGGAATACATTTGTTTTTAATTGCTGTGGGCAATGAATATGACCGACATGGCACTGAATAAAATGATGCTGTGGTACCTGTGAAGCTAGAAATTCATTTGATTCAGCCTCAATGAGGGTACCACCTTAATGAGGGTACCACCTTAATGAGGGTACCACCTTAATGAGTGTCCACACATCTTTGAACAGGACTCTCCATACTGCTGGTCTGCCCTTCCATGTACTCCAATTCTGGTTATACAACCACAAATTTATACATATATATGCTATTAAAACAGAGCCAGAAGAAGTTTGCCAAATCTGTACCAGTAGCCAAACAGTGGTCAAACAAAATTACAACAAAACACCATATGGTTCAGTTAAAGATTTTGATATAATTAACCACCCAGAAAATAAAAACAGTCACAAAATACGGTACAATATGTCACAAAGTTTAATAGGCTTATTACAATACTGTGAAAGAGTTTGGCAGGCAGCTTAAATGATCCTAAATGTTCATACAAAGTTCATTAAGTGTCCAATTCAGTCCGCTTTTCTTCCTGGCATTGTACAGCTCCTCGATCCCAATTCCTTTATCTTGCGTCCAGTCCTGTTGACCACTCCTTGTAAAATCCATGTATTTCACCATCCACACAAACGGCGACGATTGAGGTCCAAGTCCAAGTCTTGATCAGGGGAACAGCTAAATGGGAATCTCCCAACGATGACGACGTCACATTGAAATTACACAAGTCTCAACAAGGCACTCGCTGACACTTCTGTGCTCCAATAACCAGTAATTCCACACAAATGCTTCTGCATTAAAATAATTGTCGACCATCCCCAAAAGTTCCTCCACCAGGTTCTCGATCTCGCTCACTGAGATGGCTATACGACAATCTCTCTCAATATTACAGAATGTCATTTGTTTATACAGTTTTTCACAGGCTGGATAACACACTGATCATAGCAGTCAACTCAAAGGTGGAAATTCTAACTTCTGTATCCCAACACTCTGTATATATACACCCGCAGAGAAAGCTCTAGAACAATGAGGTCATGCATGGAATAAACAACTGTCAGGCCTGGAACATTCAAGGGCCTGTCTGATCACCCCAGCACTCAGAAATATCTAGACCATTCCATGCCAAAAATAAAAACAACAAGGGCAAAATTAGGTACAAACCTCAGCTGCCCAGGTCACAGAGTGCTTTATCAAAGAACACAGTAACATGCATCACAATTGAGGTCACAAATTAAAGGAGGGCTAGTATACAGGAGGGCTAGTATACAGGAGGAGGGCTAGTATACAGGAGGGCTAGTATACAGGAGGAGGGCTAGTATACAGGAGGGCTAGTATACAGGAGGGTTACAGGAGGGCTAGTATACAGGAGGAGGGCTAGTATACAGGAGGGCTAGTATACAGGAGGGTTACAGGAGGGCTAGTATACAGGAGGAGGGCTAGTATACAGGAGGGTTACAGGAGGGCTAGTATACAGGAGGAGGGCTAGTATACAGGAGGGCTAGTATACAGGAGGGTTACAGGAGGGCTAGTATACAGGAGGAGGGCTAGTATACAGGAGGGCTAGTATACAGGAGGGTTACAGGAGGGCTAGTATACAGGAGGGAGGGCTAGTATACAGGAGGGCTAGTATACAGGAGGGCTAGTATACAGCATCATAACAAGTACAACTTTTAGAAATTGTGTATATTACTACCTCATGGGTATAGCTTCAATATGATTGCATTTAAGCTAAATCAAATATAAACATGTCTTGGGCTAACACTATCATGGCGATGCGACACATATATTACACATCACAATGGAGGAGGGGGTCTATTTCGTTCACCTAGGCTATTGTCTCTTTATGTTCTTTTAAAAGCTATCCTACAGTTCTCAGTAGAACTTCCTTACATTTCCATGTATATTATTCCCACTGAATTCAGTTAATTTTAAAGTGAAAACCATTACTTTTCCAGGTAAATCACCCAGGTGTACTGGGACTGGAAGAAGGCCAGGAGATTTCGGTTAAGTATTTTGGAAGGGACCCTGTCAGTGGTCAAATACGTCTGTCAAGAAAAGTACTCTTCTCTCCAGCAACAACTGTTATCAAACGTTTCTCTGAGAAGACATCTTGACCCCAAGCTCCAAATAGTGAACTTCTATGATTGAAAATTGTTTGGAAAACATCCTCAATGTCTGCTGCCGTCCGTGTATCTTAAACTGATTGAATTTCACCACAGTTGAGAGCCCAAGTGCAGTCTATACATTGACACATTTACTGAGTGAGAACCAACAATATTCTGAAAAGCAAAAGAGCTCTGTCTTGGATGTGGTTCATTGGAGACTATATGTAAATTGGGATGTGTACACCACCTTAAACAGCCGTGATAATGACAACTTAAAACCGATTTTTGAAAAAAGAAGATTTTCTGCCATACCTGTAAATAATAAGATGGTTTACTGCAACTTGTTAACAACGATGAGAGCCCAAAGATTGGAGAGAGGAAAATATGTGTGGGTGTATGGCCCATTAACTTACCCACTCAGTCTAGGGCCCTTGATGGCCGAGTAGTCTAAGGTGCTTTGCTGGTGACCACTAGCCTCACATCGCTGAACCCGTCTGGTGCATGTGAAAGTCTGCCAGTTACTTCATGACAGGTGGTGATTTTCTCCGAGTAATCTTGCTTCCTCCATCAACCAAACTGCCTGTCACCATATGAGTGTGACATTAAACCAATTCCGCCCCCCCCCCCCTCCACTCCGTCTACTTCACTTCCATCCATATGTAATTGTTGGATCAGTGATAAGAGATAAAATAAGTTATGACAAGTGTACATCAGACTGATCAGTAGTCCTCAAAAAATGTTAAAATAGTCTTGAATAATCCTTGAAAACTAATGCATTCAATTGTACAAAGTCTGGCTAATTAGCTGACCGTGACATTCAGTGTATATACCCTGTTGTTGCCAGCTGGATGCGCAAATTTACTTCAAATAGACTCTCTACGTATGGCATATCACGTTGGACACACCGGTTCTTGTCAGATAACCTAAGTTAAGCGACGTTGAGCTTGGTCAATACTTGGCTGGGTGACCGGGTGCTGTACTGGCTGGTCTGATCATTGCCCAGGATAATAGCTACTGTGGACACTCGTGTTCTGGCACATGTAGATACCATCGTGATATGACTGAAACAATGTTGAAAACGACGTTAAATCCTACTCACTCACTCACCCGGACAATATCTAACTTTGACTTTTTTCAGTTTGTCTAGGAATTTGATAATATTCATGAGTTGGTTACGAAACCAACTTGCAAGAATGGGTATGGTATATGATCAGTGCTATAATGAGGCACAATGAGGCTGAGTGTACAGCTATTTTAACTCCCAACCTGCTTCGTTCAATGTAATGACTGGTAAGGGTGAGGAAGATGTAGTGAATATGAACAATGATGTCAAATACACATGGATTATGCATGGAGTTAGTTATTGAGTAATTATGGTAGAGAGTACAATATTCCTGTGATCCATCTCATATTTCATTTCATATTTATTCGAAATTTTGAATCTTCAAGTAATAAATAAAACTGAGAAATGATAGACATAAAATTTACAAGCCTAATGTTAATCTGAATGAAATTTGATGAAATTCTGGGATCAAAATAGAAAACTCTTGTCAAGATGCTGGGCTAAATTTCAATGCTGAAGGACTAATCATCTCCAATACAGGGCGAGTCAAAAAAAATGTCAACCTGTGGTTTTGGTAATTTATTCGTGTGAAGATATTATCTATTGTGTATACCATATGAATATAACACAATGCAGGGTACTGCTATATCCACCCATTGTATGTTTTATTTATGAACAAAAATATAGTTAATGTGTATATAACAATGACGCTCGTGGATAGAAAGTGCATTCTCTACATATATGGAAATGCATGAAAACGGACACAGGAATGAGACATTTCACATGTTTAGCTGTTTTCAGTTATCTTTGTTGCACTTTAAAACTTTCTCTCCGAGAGTTGTTAATTGGCATTGGAAAAATGTGCAGATACAACAGAAATATCTGAAACAGTGAAGAGTCTCATTCTTGTTTCTTCATCAACTGCTGTGTTCACTCATTTCTGCGTTCTGGAGAGAATGCACTTTCCTTTCGTGAGCATCATTGATTTATACACAATATATGTATATTTTCTTCCATAAATAAAACATACCATGGTAGAATATAGTGGAGAGATGAAGTACCCTTTCATGTGTTATATTCATATACACAATAAATTGTAACTTCATATGAATAAATGAAGAAAACCACAGGTGGACATTTTTTTTACTCACCCTGTATGTGACTTTAAATCGTCTACAAATGAAATGTGAACTGACTTGAGGATGTACCTGAAGTTATGTATTCTTAGTAGATAATGGAAATATGAGCCGTTATGACACAGGTGTCTGTATCTATACTGAACAAGTAGGACAGTGATGGTAGTAATCTCAATATTACTTCCTGTATGTCTGATACATATTAATAGCTTATCTGGCTGACTAATCACATTGATTTATGTACATGAAAGCTTCTGAATAATAAATCAAATGAATTGTTAGTCCACAATTGTTCAGCTGTTAACGGTTCTACCAAATACCCCCTGTACACTTTGCAGAGAAAGTTTTGTATGAAAAATGACATCAAATTGAAGTTTTTAACCCAATAAAACAGATGGAGTGAAAAATGTATTGAAGCCGTAACCTCAGACCCATGACGTCAGTCTGATTATGATAATGTTTTCAAACAGGCATGGAGGGTTTCAGTTTGAAACTTGGACCATTCCCAGAAACACTAATTCGCTATTAAAAGTCACATACAACCTCTGAAAACAATGTATCATCAAAAAAGTATGGGGTGTGGGGGCCATTTGGTAGAACCTTTAAATTACTTACTGATAGGTATATATGTTGAAGTTTCTGCCAATCTTCAAACCTATAGAGGAAAGAACTGTCACTCATATAAATTTCTAAGAATTTAACTTTAAGGGAAAATAAACTATTTCTAATGATATGATATCTTGTTAGTTTTATTACTTCTCAGCCAAAATTGACTCTGTTTCCTCATTACTACAATTTCTCAAGAATGACCATGCCAAGACCACCCCAAACTTGGTTGCGGAACAGAAGCCTGTTGAAAATCATCAAAATAATTTGACCTATTTGTTGTGCATGACCAGGTCATACCAGGTCAAATTTGTTACCGATATCCTTCTTACCACCATATCTCAAGAATGATTTGTGGAAACAAAATATCAAGTTGTTACAAGATATCTGCATACCAGATTTTAAAACCATGCATTAATGAGCCATGGTTTCCACAACTTTTATTTCTGCAAAAAAAAGACACAAAACAGAATCAAAGCAAAAAAAAACTATATCTGTATTGAATGCAGATTTTTCTTTCCAATAAGCATGCGGGGCATTCTAGCTCATTCATAAACTGAACTGTGAACTGTCATTCTAATTCCACTGTCCAGAAACATAAGTTTGGCCTCCAGGTGGCACCACCCATGGTTGTCTTTGGATGGAACGGAATACCAAGTAACATCTTGTGGCAAGATATCGATATACCAAATTTGGGAAAATCCAATCAGTTTAAGTTGGGCCCAGATGGCGCCAACTACGGACACATGAATGAAGCATGACCCCAAGGGACAACTTTTGGCATGATATTCCAACACCAAACTTGGAAAAAAAAATCTGTTTGGTCATTATAATTTTACTGTCCGAAAACAAAAAGTTTGGACTCCAGATGGATGTGTGGGCGAAAAGGGATCCCAAGCAACACCTGGTGGCATGATATTCGCTCGACTGGGAACCATTCCCACCTTTCTCCGGTGGCATGAGTGAAAATGGAAGAATGTTTTTCTAATTTTATTCTCCGAAGTGTTGAAGATGAGCCTCCGGATGGTGCCACCAATGTGTATTTGTGAACGGGATGGAATACCAAGCAACATCTTGTGGCAAGATGTCGAGTATACCAAATTTGGCAAGAATGAATATACAGTGTAACGTTTCCATAACGCTGTTATTGGGGGACAAACTCAAACCACCTTATAGATTTTCAGCCTGATAAAATGGTTGAAATAATATGCATTTATTAATTTGAGGGACACCATAGCACCCACCTTATATCAGACTCGGCGCTATAGCGATGAGGCACCTCATAGTGAGGCTAGACTACTGGTACAACCGTTCTATTGTTTTGTTGTGAAAAACAAAATTTTAAGTTGGTCCAGGTGGTGCCACCTGGAGGCATATGTGGAATGATGTGGATAGAATGCGACCACGAGCGACATTGTGGTGTGTTTTTTGCACACCAGATTTGGAAAGAATTTGTTTAGTCATTCTAATGTTATTGTCTGGAAATAAAATTCATAGTTGGGCAGATGTGGAGGCCCTAGCTTGTTAGGGCCATGCATTGATCTTTCTAATTTTCTGCCTTTCTCTAATTTTCAAGATTTCACTTTCGCATTTTCCCTCTTTTCTTGTCATCCTTTTAGATTCGTTTTCGATTTTTCAAAATTTATCTCCGAGTTTTTTGGTTTTTTTAAATTCATTTTCTCGAAACTGCAACCATTTCCATACGAAAACGCTGGAAATTCATTTTCAAGAAACAAGAACAATTCAAACGACCACATGAAATCACGGGAAATTAGCGAAAACCTCGAAAATTGCGTGAAACATCAGAAATACACATGTATCAAAAAACACAGAAAATAATATCCACCGCGGTAGAAATAATTTCCACCGCGGTGAAAATAATATCCACCGCGGTTAAAATAATAGACAGTGAATGTAGCCTCAGTTTTGTAGATTGTAACTTTATACTGTGAATGAAACCTCGGTTTTGTAGATCGTAAATTTATACATTGAATGAAACCTCAGTTTTGTAGATCGTAACTTTATACAGTGGATGCAACCTCAGTTTTGTAGATCGTAACTTTATACAGTGAATGTAAAACCTCAGGTTTGTGGGTCATAAATTTATACAACTGAATACTTTTGGATGTCGTAACTTTACATCAGTGAATGTAACCTCAGCTAGCTTTGTATGCATGCCGTTAAACTTTATATCAGTGAATGTAACTTTAGCTTCGAAGGTCGTAACTTTTGTCTGTGCATGTATTTTCAGCTTTGGAGGTCGTAACTCACGTTGACACTTGATAGAATCCAATCGTAAAGTGAGGTTTATTCCCTTTAGTGTATTCCTTTTATTTATTCATCAGGGCTAGAACATAAACTTTATATCAGTGAATGTAACTTTAGCTTCGAAGGTCGTTACTTTTGTCTGTGCATGTATTTTCAGCTTTGGAGGTCGTAAGTCACGTTGACTCTTGATAGAATCCAATCGTAAAGTGGTTTTCTCCGCATCAACTCCAATCTAAATCCAGGGAGAACTACCCTGATTATCAAATAGTAAAACTTTTCTAGAGAACACGATGTGAGATGGAACTGTTAAACAGGCTAGGGAGAATTAAAGAAGAAAAGCTTAGGCTATGTTTGATGTGTTAGTAACATGGAACATACAACGATGTGCATTTCACACTAGGAATACAGGAAATAAATGCCATCTCTAGGCATTCCTAGACGTGACTTTAACACTATAGTAACATACAACTGTATCAGTTGTGAAACTCGTGACTCAAGCAATAGAAGTTTGGTTGAATGTTCAACCCAGATCGTAAAAGGCTTTCACGTATACTGTGAGTAGTAGAGAAAAGACCGATTGGGTATGATTGACCTACTTATTTGTTCCCCCGGATAAAATTTAAGGGGGAACTTTGTGAGGCTCTCTACGGGTGGGGTATGTGGCAGAGCTCTTGGTGGGAACTTTTCAACATCCGTAAAGTACACATAAACTGATGACGTCATCACGATTATTCCTCCGCGGTGATGCGGTCCTGGCGGTGATGCGGTCACGGGAAAAAGCTTCCGCGGAGAAAAAGTAGTCCCTAGACTTGAAATACGCTGCATGGTCCAATTGGGTCGAGTGAGGTATCAAAGTGAAGCATTCGTGAAGGGGCATCTGATGGGCTCGGTGTGGGGTTGACATATCGGCATTCTGCGCATGCGCGGTGGCCAAAGGGTATGGAAATAGACGTTTTGGGATCTATGGGAGCCACTAATGGTCCAATGGGGTCAAGTGAGGTATCAAAGTGAAGTATTCGTGAAGGGGCGTCTGATGGGCTGGGTGTGGGGTTGAAATATCGGCATTCTGCGCATGCGCGGTGGCCGAAGGGTATGAAAATAGCCTTTTTGGAGCTAGGAGAGCCCCTAGTGGCCCGATGGGGTCGAGTGAGGTATCAATGTGGAGCATTCATGAAGGGGCATCTAATGGACTGGGTGTGGGGTTGAAATAGTGGCATTCTGTGCATGCGCGGTGGCCCAAGGGTATGCAAATAGCCGTGTTGGAGCTAGGGGAGCTACTAATGGTCCAATGGGGTCGAGTGAGGTATCAAAGTGAAGCCTAGGTGAAGAGGCATTCAGGCAATGGGGTGGGTGCATGTAAAATTTTTCCTGAAAAAAACAAAAACAAAAAAAAACGGAAAACGGACTTTATCGAAAAACCTGGGGAAATGCCTATATGGGGTATGGGTGGTATATAGGTCGCCGGGCTTAACGGGGCTCGCCTGTCAATAGAGTTATCTCCCCCTAGTTCCAGGGTGGGTGTATGTAAAATTTTCCTGAAAAAATACGGAATACGGACTTTATCCTAAATTACGGGAAAATGCCTATATGGTATAGGACCATCCTGGGAAACCTACTTCTCGACATTTGCGGTAGGGTTGTGGGGTCTCGTTTTACTCGTCTCATCATTTAGAACATGATAGGAAGTGTCCCCGTGCGAATCGGTGAAATTTTTGAAAAAAGTCACCGAACCCCATATAGTCCCATACTGAGGGTATAGGATCAATGTTTGTCTCCCTGGGAAACGTACTTCTCCACATTTGCGGTATAGGTTGTGGGGTCTCGTTTTACTCGTCTCGTCATTTAGAACATGATAGGAAGTGTTCCCGTGCGAATCGGTGAAATTTTTGAAAAAAGTCACCGAACCCCATATAGTCCCATACTGGGGTATAGGTTCAATGTTTATCCCCTGGGAAACGTACTTCTATACATTTGCGG
>JAVTVY010057347.1:0-30766 GCA_036873755.1 Hanleya hanleyi | reverse complement strand
GTGACCTTTCATTGTCGAATGGTATGTCTAATTTACGTCCGTTTTTCTGAACTGACATGCACAAACTATTCGGAAGTGGTCAGATTTTCACGACTACGATATTCACTTCCGGTCACGAATACTTAGGGAACTTACCGTAACTGAACATTGATTATCAATGGAAATTTTTTTTTTTTTTTTTTTAGCACAACGTTTTATCCCTCTGATTTGAGCTGTTTCGAGACAAGAAACGATAAGAGACCTTTGAACACGCGATTTGTCGAAGAATAAAAAATTTGACTTCACAGTTTGATAAATAAGTTTGCTTGAATCTTCAGGGTTTATTTCAACGCATTATTTCAATGTATTCATAATAAAACAAAATCGGCAAACTGAGATTTTCTAGCAGAGAAATGATATAGATTTTGACTGTCAGTTGCCGACTTCGTTCAAGGAAAAATATCAGTTCACTTGCCCGTGTCCGCCGACGCACTTCGGCTTGCGCCATTTCAAGCCAACAACTCCGTATCTTTCTTTCGAAGTTGACGGAGAATATGTTTAAAATTGCCCTAGTAATAGTTATCAGGTCAACTAAAGCGTAAACGTCGGTAAGTTTTCCATTCCCTGATCTGGAAGTGTGCTTTATTCGCCTGTGTTTATTCCTCTTCGCCATGCTTGAAGAACATCACACTTTACGGTTGTCGCAAAACCAGGCACTCTCCTGCTCAAGAGATCCGAGTATAGCTAACACTTTGATTACCATCGTCACCTCTGTGCAGAGACTGATCGCTTCACAAATACCCGGGGTATATCTATACAACAGGAACATCCGGGTGAGTTTCGCAATCTCTTAACGTACAAGAACAACAACATCCACGTTCCGTGTAAAAATTATCCTTTCAATTTCGAGCATCTCTTCGCAAAAAAACGTATTAATTCTCATCTGCCATCGCCCAAAAACTATAGAGACTCACAACATTACAATTGTGACCAACTAGGCAAGTTTCAGTGCCTAAGTCTTCCTAGTTTTTCCGCTCTTGATGTACAAAGTTCTCTACAGCTCAATGGCCGCCCCCATGGCCAAGGACGATTCCAATAACCCCCTCCTCTGGAGGAGGATGGGCAGAACATTTCCCCTGCATCTTTTGAAATGACTTTCTTTAAACCCTTACATACCTGGCTGACCAGGGGCACCATAGCCTGGTTGACCTTGACCCTGAGCTGGCATTCCAGCTGGTGACTGTTGTGGCTGTTGAGACTGTTGCTGAGGGTAAGGAGAGGCATGCCCAGGTTGAGGGGGAGCCCCTGGCTGTGTTGGAGGGACTCCAGGTTGTCCTGTATGGATTTGCTGCTGTTGCTGTAACTGCTGCTGATGATGTTGCTGTTGCTGTAATTGTTGTTGCTGTTGTAATCTAGCCTGCTGACTGGCGGATGAGCCTGCGCTTGATATACTATCTGGTGTCCCTGCTCTGTCCTGCGTCATTGATGTAGCTGAAGTTAGAAGTAGATCAAAAACAACTCTCATGAGTTACCTAGAATTAAGTTATTCAAGACAAAGGCCTATTGGCACTATAATGATAGGCTGTAACGAATAGGTTGTTCAAGTGTCACTGCTTGGAACAAATTGAAACAGAGCTTGTTAAGTGACATCTGTATCGTTGTTGACCATAATTTAATCATGGTCAGAATTTTATGACATTTCAATCAACCTCGTGTCACCTTTTACTGTATACTGAGCCTATGGGTTCAAATTTCCACCATTGTGGTTTGTCACTCTCCCGTCGAGGTACATTTGCACCGATTGACTTAGAAAAGTGACGATGTTTTGACGACAGCAGCACAACAGCATGAATTAAAAAAATACACATCGTGAATCTTCTGTGAATACAATGTCCAGCAAATAACGATCAACATTCGTTTTATTCGTGGGTATTATGGAGAGATACGTAGCTTGAGCAGAGTTCAATGACGAAATTCACCAGGATTGAGCTAAGATTTTGACTTTTATTCTGCCAAAGATTGTTCTTGCAGCTTCTGTTCATCGTCATAATGATAGCAAATAATGACAGCTACAATTGGATAAGAAAATGACTTTCCTGGGAATCCCCTCTGCCTCTGCCAATGATGAACACCGACACTGACTGCTTGGCATGGACCACTGGAATCGCTTGTTTACTGTGCTAAATATGCTGGGAGAGGATGCTCCAATCACCACCAAATTATAACCTGTTTGAAGCTCCATATTTCTTCCACATTTGGCACTGGGGTCATAATGCCCAATTCTGTTTTGTTTCTTTGCAATCTTCTGGACAAAGCGACTTAGGCCAAGCTAATCTATAGCGGCAGCCTTAAAGATTCCCTTGATTCGCTTTCATTTTATTGACTGGGAAAGGTATCCTAAGTCATTCCCAAGGTGGCATACGACCCATTTTCTCAATTCTCCATGAACAGTGATCCTGATCGCTCACCTTTAAGCTTGAACTCAAATTTATGAAGCCGTGAAGCAATTATGCAACCAAACCAAGGAAGTTGGGGGAGAAGAATGGGCATTTAGGGCTTTGCAGCTATCTTGGCTATTGTTGCTTCAGCTCAAAAACTTGCAAAACTCACACCTGAATTCTCCTCTGAATAGGATTATCAAATAAAATTCTACACTTCCAAGAAGGAAAACTTTGTCCACATCCAGTCAACCAGCTAGCTAGAATGTGATGCAGCTAACTGGGTAATTACAAGCAAATTCACCAGGACTAACATCTCGAAGTTCTAAAATGTGTCATCTGCAAATGTTAACAGCTCTAAAATACTCTTGAAAGACACCCAATTGTCCGTAATACCTCAAACCATACAAGAAAAAAACCTCAGAAAATAATGACAGTCCTTACCATCATTAGAAATCCCAAAAGATGACATAACTTTATTCTGTGCATTCTCATCCACAGATCTCTGTGTAGAGAGAGGATCAAACTCTTTACTACTGGCAGGGTTAGCCTGCTGAGGGACAGAACGAGGGACAGCTCGTCTGGGACTGTCTACAATCTGGCCTGGAGGACCTTTGGTTTCTGAAAGCATATGATGATCATAATATATCCCTTACACCTATGACATTCTAGCATTGAAGAGATTGATAATTTCTACAATGTTAATATCGTAAATTTATCAAATAATTGTGGCACGGATGCATAGAAAATTGAATACCCTCATCAACCCTACCAGGTGTGGGTGATATCAAATCTGGCGATTCATAAATTGTCAGCAACTACTTTTTGGTCCCAATTATTAATGGGAACATGTTGAAAACCGTTTTTCTTTCAGTTTTCCTATTCATTGATGCAAGCTTTTCGGGCTTCACCTTTAGTCTCTTACAGTAGGCGTTACAGGGCTAATTTGGTAATTATCAAAGTTCTCTTCAATAGATATACAGGAACATGCGGGGTGCTCGACACAAAATTATTTAGATCTGGTGACTTTATTAATGATTCTGTAGAGCCACTTGCTTGAAACATATGAAACGAAAAGCCTGATGTTACGTCAAATAGAGTGTCATATGATCACCGGTGACGTCACGTTAGAACTCCACACGGTTGCCGAAATCTTTCAAACTGAAGTCTGACATCAACAGCTATGAGGTTTGGAAAGACATTTAGTCCATGAGCCAGACCAGATATCGGTACCACCTGGGGTGGCAAATTCTCATTATGTTTTTTTGGAAGCCCTATATCAATAGATGAAAAAAAACTTTGAAAGCAATCCGGGACCCACAGCTTAATGGTAGTACGTAATTACCTCTTAACGATGGACACCCGAGTCCAATCTGAGGGACCAGATTTGGGGGTAGGCGAAATATAAAGTTAAATAACTTTGCAAGTAATGGTGATATAGTGACATTTGGCCACTCGAAATGTTGGTAATTTGATCCTCTATATGGTGGTATCTGTTATATGCTAATTTGTCAATTATGTAGGTCACCAGAGGTCAAAAGGTCACGAAATCTGAATCCTGAATAAAATGTGACCACCTGTAGGAAAACACGCTGCAAATACCATACCAATGGGATTTTCTCAACGTAAATGGGTTCAAATGGAAGCCAAGAAGTACCCAAGTCTATAATAAGTCGAAACAAGTGGAGTTTATTATTATTTAGACGGTGGCACAGAACTGTTATTGCGCTTTTTGACGTATTTTCAAAAATGGTCTTTTTATTGCGCTAAAACCAGGCAAAATTGTATGAAGTGGGACAGCTTGAAATTAGTTGCATATTTTGATAAATAACTACTCCAAATGCTAATGGCCATGTCTTAGGTCTATTCAGTGATTAGTTAAGCTACATTTCGAGGTAATTAGGTCACCAGAGGTCAAGGTCAAAGATTGTCAATTATTAATTTTCTACATTTTTACTTGGGACTTTCATATTACAATGTATTTACATTGCAACAAGTTTCAAGTATAGAGCATCAGAGCCATCGCTGGTGCACCCTGTACCGTATAGCCCGTAGGGCATAGGGTACACCAGGATGCGAGTGCACCAGGTATGGATGTCCGCAGGGGTCAAAGGTCAGTCGTCCTCCAAATCCCCTTTATCGCTCGTTAAGGCGCTGAGACGGGCGTTATGGCGTAAAGATAGGGCGTTAAGGCGTTGAGACGGGCGTTAAGGCGTAACGACGAGAGTTGACGGCGTCACTGCATTTCGGTGTATTGGTGGCAATCCCATGAAAATCAGACCTTCTGAGCTAGTTCACCAGGGCGTTGAAGCATTAAGCAAAGCGTTGATGGGCGTTACTGTCTACCAATCCAAGCGTATTCCCAAATCCCCTGGGGTGGCAAATTCTCGTTATGTTTGTTGGAAGTCCTATACCCATAGATGAAAAACAAACTTTGAAAGCAATCCGGGACGCACAGGTTAAAGGTAGTAACCACCTCTTAAAGATGGACACCGGAGTCCAATCTGAGAGACCAGATTTTGGGGTAGGGGAAATATAAAGTTGAATAACTTTGCAAGTGATAGTGATATAGTGACATTTGGCCACTCGAAATTTTGGTAATCTGATCCTCTATATGTTGGTATCTGTTATATGCTAATATGCCAATTATGTAGGTCACCAGAGGTCAAAAGGTCACGAAATCTCACCCCTGTCTAAAACGTGACCACCTGTAGGAAAACTCGCTGCAGATACCATACCAATGGGACTTTCTCAACCTAAATGGGTTGAAATGGAAGCCGAGAAGTACCCAAGTCTATAATAAGTTTAAACAAGTGGGGTTTATTATTATTGAGACTGTGGCACAGAACTGTTTTTGACGCATTTTCAAAAATGGTCTTTTTATTGCGCTAAAAACAGGCAAAATTGTATGAAGTTGGACAGCCTGAAATTAGTTGCGTATACTCCAAATGCTAATGGTCATGTCTTAGGTCTATTCAGGGATTAGTTAAGCTACATTTCGAGGTAATTAGGTCACCAGAGGTCAAGGTCAAACATTCTCAATTATTAATTTTCTACATTTTTACTTGGGACTTTCATATTACAAGGTATTTACATTGCAACCAGTTTCAAGTATAGAGCATCAGAGCCATCGTGCCCGTAGGGCATAGGGTACACCAGGATGCGAGTGCACCAGGTATGGGAGTCCGCATGGGTCAAAGGTCAATCGTCCTCAAAATCCCTTTATCGCTCGTTAAGGTGCTGAGACGGGCGTTAAGGCGTAAAGATAGGGCGTTGCGGCGTTGAGAAGGGCGTTAAGGCGTAACGACGGGCGTTGACGGCGTCACTACATTTCGATGTATCGGTGGCAATTCCATGAAAATCAGAACTTATGAGCTAGTTCACCAGGGCGTTGGAGCGTTAAGCTAAGCGTTGATGGGCGTTAGTCTATAAATGCAAGCGTATTCCCAAAACACGCACAGTCGACGTTCAAGCGTCAACATGGCTTATACTTGCTCTAAGTGCAAACGATACGATTTGATGCAACACGAGAGAAATATACATGGGATTGAAGACTCCGAGGCACAAGAACCCGATACAGAGAGGGATGAGAGTCCATCGAGTGATACCGAAACAGAGATTGCTGAGAGTCTATCCACTGATACCGAAACAGAGATTGCTGAGAGTTTATCTAGTGATACGGAGAGCTTGACCTCAGATAGTCAGCGTACGTCCGAGGAAAGTGAGGCAGAACCTACCTTTTGGGATCGTATTGTGAGAGCAGCTATCAATAGTCACGCTGCAGCAATCGAGGACGCCGGAAAGGATAACTTACAACAGCCAAATGCGCCTCGGCATCAGGAAAACAGCCATGGCGATCTATGAACAGTATACCTTACTATCGCTTGAAATGAAAGGCGACCCCACGCACAGGTCCATCATGAAAACCAAGCGTCACTTGGAAGAGGATATGGGGCTACCACCCACCAAGGCCCTGGAAAATGCGATCAGGATGCGCAAACAACTCTTTCAGGACATGCTGCCTCAGTGGTATCCTGAACTGCCCTACGATGGACTGATGGGGCCAAAATGGTCCAAATGAACTCCCAGAGTGAGCGAATGAGTGAGTGAATGAGGCATGTCCAACGCCCTCTTAACGCATGGACGCACTAACGATGGTGAGTGAGTGAGTGAGTTTACGAGTAGTAGCCAAAGTGGATATTTTGGGGGTTTGAAGGAAGGTGTTTGGGGTAGAAATGGATCATTCTGGGTCCGAATGCGTTGTTTGAAGTGGCATCTTGTAGCAACACCCGCCAACGCCAAGCTCAACGCTTCAACGCCCTGGTGAATTAGCCCAAAAGCTCTGATTTTCATGGAATTGTCACTAATTCATTGGAAAAACAGTGACGCCGTCAACGCCTTTCATTACGCCTTAACAACAACAACAACAAGGATGATAGATGAGAGAACAACAACAACAACAGCCGCGTTGGACATGTTTACAATTCAAGAAGACTCTTGTCCGATCAGAGGCCGCCATTTGGCGCTGCATCTGGCATATTCTCGGCTGCTCTTGTCCAATCATAAGCCGTCCTTTGAGAAAGTTCCATCTTTGCTCGGTGTGACCTAAGCATCATCGGGCAGTTCAGGATACCACTGAGGCAGTATGTCCTGAAAGAGTTGTTTGCGCATTCTGATCGCATTTTCCAGGGCCTTGGTTGGTGGTAGCCCCATATCCTCTTCCAAGTGACGCTTGGTCTTCATGATGGACCTGTGCGTGGGGTCGCCTTTCATTTCAAGCGGTAGTAAGGTATACTCTTCATAAATCGCCATGGCTGTTCTCTTGATGCAGGGGCGCATTTGGGTGTATGCCTGTTGTAAGTTAATCCTGTCCGGCGTTCTCGATTGCAGCAGAGTGAATATTGATAGCTGCTCTCACAATACGATCCAAGAAGCTAGGTACTGCCTCACTTTCCTCGGACGTAGGCTGACTATCTGAGGTCAAGCTCTCCGTATCACTAGATAGAATCTCAGCAATCTCTGTTTCGGTATCAGTCGATGGACTCTCATCAGTCTCTGTATCGGCTTCTTGTGCCTCGGGGTCTTCAATCCCATGTATATTTTTCTCGTGTCGCATCATATCTTAACGTCTGGTGAACGTGCGTTCGCACTTAGACCAAGTATAAGCCATGTTGACGGTTGAATGTCGACTGTGCGTGTTTTGGGAATAAACTTGCTCTTATAGACGGTAACGCTCATCAACGCTTAGCTTAACGCTTCAACGCCCTGGTGAACTAGCTCAGAAGCTCTGATTTTCATGGAATTGCCACCAATACATCGAAATGCAGTGACGCCCGTCAAAGCCCGTCGTTACGACTTAACACCCGTCTCAACGCCTTAACGCCCTATCTGTACGCCTTAACGCCCGTCTCAGCGCCTTAACGAGCGATAAAGGGGATTTGGAGGATGATTGACCTTTGACCCCTGCGGACACCCATACCTGGTGCACTCGCACTCTGGTTTACCCTTTGCCCTACGGGTTATACGGTGCAGGGTGCACCAGCGATGTCTCTGATACTCTATACTTGAAACTGGTGGCAATGTAAATACCTTGTAATATGAAAGTCCCAAGTAAAAATGTAGAAAATTAATAATTGAGAATCTTTGACCTTGACCTCTGGTGACCTAATTACCTGGAAATGTAGCTTAACTAATCCCTGAATAGACCTAAGACATGGCCATCAGCATCTGGAGTAGTCATTTGTCAAAATATGCAACTAATTTCAAGCTGTCTAACTTCATACAATTTTGCCTGGTTTTAGCGCAATAAAAAGACCATTTTTGAAAATGCATCAAAAACAGTTCTGTACCACAGTCTAAATAATAATAAACTCCACTTGTTTAGACTTATTTTAGACTTGGGTACTTCTTGGCTTCCATTTGAACCCATTTAGGTTAAGAAAGTCCCATTGGTATGGTATCTGCAGCGAGTTTTCCTACAGGTGGTCACGTTTTAGACAGGGTTCAGATTTCGTGACCTTTTGACCTCTGGTGACCTACATAAGTGAAATATTAGCATTTAACAGATACCAACATATAGAGGATCAGATTACCAACATTTCGAGTGGCCGAATGTCACTATATCACCATTACTTGCAAAGATATTCGACTTTATATTTCCCCTACCCCCAAATCTGGTCCCTCAGATTGGACACGGGTGTTCGTCTTTAAAAGGTGATTACTACCACTAAGCTGTGTGTCCCGGATTGCTTTCAAAGTTTTTATGCATCTAAGGATATAGGACTTTCAAAAAAACATAATGAGAATTTGCCACCCCAGGTGGTACCAATTGATGAAATTTTGGGGTCTGGCTCATGGACTAATTGTGTAACACAATGATGTAACATCAGGCATTTATCTGGCTGTCTTTTCTGTTTCGTTTTTGGAGCAGTTGACTAAAACAAGAATTGAGAGGTATCCACATAAACATGTAATTGTCATAGCAACTTACTTTTTCTCAATTGCTGACTTTTCATCATGAAGTATTATTTAAATCAGACTTTTGAGTGGGCTGAATTAGCTCTTTAAGATTAGCAGTTGAGGTAATGTTTGTATGTTTACAACACCGAGTCTAAACGAAACTTGTACTGAACTGAGGAATTATAGCTAAACATTTGGAACATACCTTTGAGAGGGGAATTTTCTGTTGTGCTAGTGATGGTTTGTGGGGGTTCTAATCTATCCAAGAGCCTGTTCACCGTGTCCCGTACCTCTCGTAGCTCTCCCTTAATATATTTGATTTCATCACTCTCCAACGGTTTGGGAAGTCCATTCACTGTAATAAATGGTGGTCAATTATTATTTCATTATAATCACAGTGATATATAATACTGTAATTATATAACTGTATATTTTACACATGTCTGCTTCGATTGAGTTGCTGATCAGGCCACTGTTTTTTATTGTTTGTTTCTCATAACCTTGCTTGTAAAAATACACATGCGGAGTGCGATAATTATTAATTATTAACTTGCAAACCAATTGTATACAAATATGAAGAAAATTAGCAACATTTACTCATGAAAATGTAAATCCCTCATGGATTTTAATTATTTGCCCTCAAAATATAGATGAGGGCTGGTTACGGGAAACTAACCATTAATTATCAGTGGCCTAAGAGTCTTGCGAATTATGGATGCAGAAATTCTTTACGGATGATGCCTGACTAATGCAGGCCTCGAAATTTGGCGCGAACAAAACAATCGTTCGCGTGTCGGTTACGCAAATCTGAAATGGCCAGAACGAAAAATCGGTTACGTGAATGCCGTTCTTGGACATACGTTCTGGTAACAAAAGTCCCAACCTCTTCTCTGTCTGTCCACTGTGCAAACTTTAACCACATGACGTGTGTCTTTCAGCATGTTTTAAAAGCGAAACTAAGTCGCAAACTCAGCCCTGTCTGTATTGAATTTGTAGACAACCACGTGGCAGGCGTCTGTTTGTCGGCTTGCACAGACTGTTTTGTCTATCCTGGGTTCAGGGCCGGCATACTATTATGTAATAAACCAATAGCGGCCAGGAAACAGCTTTGTCAAACTTGAACGAGTTGGAAGGGTTACCCGCAAGCCTCCTCGCTCCAAGGTTGTTGCTCCGTGGGGCGCTCTTCACAGAGCTAGCAGCAGAGGTGGCATGCGGAGCTCCTCATGGAGGAAGGAGTGCGGAGCTTGCGTTTAACACTCGTCACTTCCGCCGTCTCTAAATTTGCAGGCGGCGTGTTCAACTTCATTTCAATCAGGATTTTAATGGAATCACAAGGAAATGGCGAATGAATTATACAGTCAGAATAGCCAACCATGAATGGTGGAAGCGATTTACATTTACGTGTCAGGGTTCGAATTTAAGAAAAATTTGAACCAGTCCGCCGGACTGGTGAGCCAAAAATGTAACCAGTCCGTAAATATTTTTACTAGTCCGTTAATATTAAATAAAAGATGATGTGGGAACATTTGTCATCATGAATATTTTGTGCTCTGTGATGGTTGCTACTAAATAAGAAATTAATAATTGTGCATTCCTTGAGCGCGTGTGAAGATAATCACAGACGACAAACCCCGTCGGCTAGACTTCGACAGCGACTTTGACTGCACGTGTCGTCGTGAAAAACACTGCTTCAACAAACGCCATTTCAAGCCAAAAAAATCAGTAGATTTCTTTCGAAGTTGATGGAGAATATGTTTATAATTGTCCTGGTAAACATGATCAGGTCGACTCAAGCGTAATCATGTTGCTGATTTCTCGATTCCCGACCTGGAATTGGGAGCTTTATTTTCTAAAAAGATTGCCAGCCTGCATTGCCATGCTGCATTACAGTCACACTTTACGGTAATTGCTGACAATGTTCGCACCACTTTACGGCTGTTGTTGTTGTCGTAAAATGCGGCCGTGGTCGTGATTTCGTTGGAATTTGCTGGAAATTGTTTTAGACTCACACGATTTATTTAGACTCGGTCGGGTAACCGAAAACAGACATTTCGTTTTTCATTCTTTACAAATTGTGCGGAGATATCCAGAGAAATAGTTTACACAATGAACGGAGAGCTTTTTTGTTACCAGTCCGACGGACTTGTTGTTCAGTCACTCACATCAGTCCGTTTGATTTTTTACCAGTCTCGGACTGACGGACAGGTGCCAAATTCGAACTCTGCGTGTGCAATCCCATTTCTGTATGTTAACTCATTTGTCTGTTCAGTTGCTGCCCACGTGCTGTGGACAGTCTTTTTTTTCACTCGTTGACGGTACACTGTTGTAATTACGTAACCGTTTTGCGAAACCAATTGGTTACGTAAAAATTAACATCGTAACCGAACAATAGGTTACGCAAGCCAAATTTACCGTAACCGATTTTTCGGTTACGTCAATGAACCAATTTTCGAGGCCTGCTAATGAATGTTGGATTTGATGCTCGTATACCAGTATTTCATCTACAGGACACAAACTGTAGTAAAATCAGTATAGATTTAGAAGACCATAGTTTTCCACAACACACTTTAAAAATATGGGTAGGTAGGTAAATTTTTGTTTTTCTGCTATTTTATAATTATCACTCTTTTTGTAAAGGAAGTGTAGCGAAATTCCCAAATTTATGTCCAAAATGATCTAAAAACAAATTCTTGACCAAACTTTTATTAATCACAATAATATATTGGTAAGGGTTATCACAAACACAAAATTTATTTGGAATGGCCTTAAATCAGGCCACATCATCTCTTTCAAATATCTCCACAATGAAACAAGTTATCACTTGACACATCAATGAAGCACTCACCAAACAATGTTAATTTTAGTATCCTACTGCACTGGATAGCATATGATAAATCAGAACTTTCAAATATTGTTATTAGATCGCCATCTGAAAATACAGAGAAGACATCAAATATTCAATGTTTCATTTCATCAATAATTGAAGAACAATCAGATATTTTCCATTCAAATTTCAAGTGACAATAAATGCATGATAGAATAAATACGGTTGATTTTCACTCCAACGTATGTTTTGCAACACATTATACATGTTAAATCTGATGCAAAATATATGACTTTGCCAATCGAAATATTGAACTACCAACATGGACTAATTCATTACTACCAGAGAAACCATACTAATACTGTAAAGTTAGTCAGTGTGTCTGATGGACTGAATAAAAATAAAAAATCCACCATGTACATGTCAGTTCAAATTCCAATTTTGGTCATTGTGGCAATTAAGGAAGTTTCAGACAAATCCAATTTTACCTCTCCTGCGCATGTTTCTGCGAATCTACTGAAATAGCGAGATTTAAATGGAAAAGGAAAGTATAAACTTTAAAGAGAATAGCTGTGACAGAATTCTGAGTTAGATAATATGTTTTTCATATTTCCAGATATCTCAACGAAGGAATGCTGGCAAAATGACTTTAGCAATAATATCACAGTAATTTTGCCTCGTGAACATGGTTTTCAATGATGATGATGTTGACATCCTAGTGTCTTGAAGAAAAGTCTGGTAACCCCTAGTTTCTATTAGATTCTCTGATTCAGCATTGTTTCAGAAAACTGTCGAGGCATTTTTCATGGAATTCCTATCTAATCCCATATATTAGAGTCCACAGTAAGTGCCAGATTTTGCTAAAATTAGCCTGTTGACCCCTTAATTACTCATTTATTTTGCAATGTTGAATGTCTACACTACGTAAAATATAATAAATATTACATTATTTCTGGAATTGTCTGGACCCTCCTTAAACTTAAAATTCCGAGCCACAAAATTTGTGCGGAGTGGTTATTGGTGATTCGAACATACCTCCAATCCGTCTGAATGTTATAGGCTATTAGCATTGTACCGAAAGTGGTGTTGAATTCCTGATAAATACAAAGGAACACCTGCAGCGCTCTGACGTTGTCGGCTGGCGGGGATAACTATAGTGAGCGCACGCGAAATGTATACTTTCCCGCAGTTTGCAACAATGTTCACATTGACCAGCTGGAATGTGACGCCCCATTCAAAAATTGTTTTGATCAATGTGGAAGGCATACATCAACATATTTTAGCTAATTTAATAGAATTTCATAATAAATATTCGATTGCGCATGTCCGAATCAAAATAAAGACCTCGGAAATCGGTTTCAAATTTCCGAGATAAACACCAGTTGGCACTCGTCCAGCACCCTCTGGACGAGTACCCTGCTGGACGAGTGGCAATTGGTGTTTATCTCAGAAATTTGAAACCTCTTCCTCTGTCTTTATTTCTTAATTATACCTTCATCCTTATATTTTATAGTAATATCATCTGTGCTGTTGAGCTTTCCTCTGTACACACGCTGCATCATTAACACCAGCTCATCATAGGTAATGTCTTCATTATGAATAGGTATCCGCCGGATATCCTCTCCGAGCTGTACTTTGATGATCAGTTTTCCGGACAAATCCAGTTGTGGGTCGTAGTTGCTCATTGTCCCAGTTTCTAATAGCCTAATGAGAAATGAACAGAACATTGGATTTTATGATATGGTGACGAGTCATGTATTCCTAGGTTCTAGAAACACCCATTACAGTCCAAACACAAAAAAAACTCCAGCAACACATACATAGCATCTGTGTGATTAACCCTATCCGGCCTGGGTACTACATTGTACAACATGCATAAGGAGATAATGAGATGTTTAATGCACACCCCAATCCTATATACCATTTGGTGCGCGGACATTTCGCCCTGGACATTTCCACCTTCAGATGTTTCCCTGGACATTTCCCCCTTCAGATATTTTCCTCTGCGGACATTTCCCCTGTCCTATATATTTGTGGACTATTAGGGAATGTACAGCAGAACGTCATCAGTTGTTATTCATAATAATTTGTTTGGTTACTAGATCTAACTTCTGAAATATCTCTCAAAGTGCCTATTAAATCTTGGATCAACCAGTTCCTCATGTTTTCCAAAACACTATCTCTGCTTCATTGAGGCATAAATAAGAAAATTGACTCTAATAGTGTAAATTAGTTTCTTGTTATACATCACCAGTTCACTGTAGAATGCATTTCATTCTCCAATTCTCCTTTCAGCTTCATGGAATCGAAGTTCATATGGTTTGCTACGAGTCTAATTTTCGATTGGTCTAAGTCTATCCTGTCCGGTAGTCTGGTAATGATTGTACTGATTGCAGAATTACTACTGTGTTTAGCTTTTAAAGTTCTCTAAATTCAACATCATGTGTTTGATGGGTGTACAAAGTTACTCTTATGATCTCCTGATACCTGGTTAGTAGTGGGGCATGACAGATTTGATTTAGGCCACAGCCCACAGTCACCTGGTTGACACATTTTGGCTGACAGGTGTCAAAATACATGTAGCCGTACACGTCATCTTACATCTGACATTTTAATAAAAACTGGGACAGTCAAAGTGCACTCAACATCAACAACACAGCCAGTCACATTTGGTCCTTGTAACGAATTTTTGTCATTGCAGGGTCTTTCAAATTTTGTTTTGGCGGAAATAATAGTGACACTATACTGCAGTTATTTCTATCGGATTACAATTTAATCTGCATTCATCACACATTTATCAGATCACGAATACGCCAAATTTCGACGTTTGATGTTAGCAAGGAAGCAAGTGTCCGAAACGACACAGAAACGGTGTTTGCTATAGAATCGTCTGGTACTCTCAAAATCAATTGAACGATGAACAGTTATTGTTCTTTACCCTTGACGTTTTGACACTCCACAGCTTACCAAACGAAATGAAATATTTATAAATGCTAACCCTCCCTCTATTTCTCGTGGCACTGACTCAGTCACTCACACCAATACCGGTCGTTTTCACCCGCAGGCCCCCTGTATCACTACAAACAAAGACAAAACGACAAACAAATTCAAGCTTAATATTCATTTGCTTGAATCAGAATAATACTAAATTATTGATTTATTGTTTATAGACAAGTTTATTTGATTCAGAGAACAACCAAATTTAGCGAAAACGTCAAGTTATCACAATCAAGGGAAATAACCCTACCTGTCGTATGCTCTTTCTGACTTGATAGTCGCTTACCTCCCCTGAATTACACGTTGTTGAACTGACTGTCCTGCAATTAATGTGACCTTGTTGATTGCTGTACTGACACATTGGTGTCACTGTTGAACAAGTTTCAATAACTTGAAAACAACAAATCAACCTGAAACTTCACACACATATAATCTCCAGCTAGCACATAATTCAAGTTAATACTTTAACAACAGAGCTGCACGGGCGGGTGTATAACTTGAGACAGCGGTTCACAGCGGTTCGTTTATTCACTCTCTTTCCTATCTCTTTAACACGAGGCGTGTTTTTAAAAACTACCGTTAACTTGCGCAAATTTGATAAATATGGATCAAATTATCCGGGTGCAGGTCAACTAAACGATCCAACCAGCGAGTGAATTGTAATCATCCCTTATTAACTTTAATACGGTATTTTTGAGATGAAATGTCCATATATTTAGACATATATCTGCATATTTTAATCAGAAGATGTCTTCAATATCATTTTATCTCTGTCTTTTTTCTGAACGTAGCAAGATTTGATCAGATTCGTTGGTAAAATTTGATTTTTGTTTGGGGACGAGTTGACTGAAAGTTGGAGACGAATTGACTTAACGTTGGGAACGAATTGACTTAAATTGCGGACGAGTTGGTTTGGGTACGAAATGAGCTGAGTAGTATAGTAAGTGGATATATCCGCCCCTGTGACCTGGCGTCCTCTGAGTGCATTCTATCCCATGATGCAACACCAAAGGTCAATAAACGTGAGTGTGCGCAGGTGTTGTTTATGACGTCACTTCCGGTATGCGTGGGTTCAGTGCGCATGCGAAAGTATAGTAAACCCTTATTGACTATTATTTCGTAGTATAAAAGCGCATTTCGAGCCCTATTGACCATGCGGCGCAATGCGCAGAGGGGAGGTTTGTGGAGGTCACGTGGAGGTCAAGTGAGTATGGTAAACCCTTATTCAGTATCCTAAAATGTATATAAAGTGATTTAAACGCATATTGACCTTTGACAATGCGCATGCGCGAAAAACTGGCGTGACCTGGGTATTAATGTCTGACCTATATCCGATATCGGTGTTACATCATTGTTTACATCCGGGTCTTCGGTTTTGATTGAATGCATGTACTGACCTGTATCGGGGTGCGAGATTTTTCCATCTTTACATCCGGGTCTCTCTATCGAGAGGTGATGACGTCATTTCCGGTGTGCGTGAATCGGCCGTGATCATGTTTAGACTTGTACCATTGCTCATGGGTTATTTTCCATTCATCCGGGTCCTACATCCGGGCCTGTCTTCGCGTGACTCTACATGTTTACACCTGTACTGACTGTTTTTTTTTCATTCATCCGGGTACTTGTCTACATCCGGGCTTTCCCAGTGGTTTATTTCCATTCGGGTACTCATCTTACATTTGTGTCCTATCTGGGTTAAACAAGCCTATGTTTATGTATACTATGATTGTCTTTTTGAATTTGGTGCTAATACTGTTATATGGAATATGGAAAAGGTGGAATAGATTATGGACGCGGATATTCTCTAATGGACGACGGCTGAATTATGAATGACGGACCAGACGCTTGTAATTTGGATTATGGACGCGGATATTCTTTAATGGACGACGGCTGAATTATGAATGACGGACCAGACGCTTGTAATTTCCCTTTTGTACAGCCTTTGGTTTACCATCCGGGTACTTCTATCTGTGTTTTTCCATGTTGTGGGGGAGTGGGTGTATGTGAAATTCGGATTTGTCTCGAAAATATAAAAAGCGGAACACGGACTTTACCCCTAAAATAGGGGAAACCCCTATCAACCAGGTCTAGAGACACCGGAGAGAGAAGAACAACAACAACAAAAACAACAACAACAACAACAAGTGTTCATATAGTTTATTTTCCCTCCCGTACATCATACCCACGCTGGAGGAGCCGCGATGGATATGATTACAATACAAGTAGGCTCTTGTCCAATCAGAAGCCGCCATTTGGCGCTGCATCTGTCATATTCGTTCTTGCCCGTTAGATGTATTCTCGGCTGCTCTTATCCAATCAAAAGCCGTCCTTTCAGAAAGTTCAATGTTCGGTCATGTTCGCTCTAATCCGTATGTTCTAATCCTGGCCGGGCAGACCAGGATATTGTTCAGGCAGCATGTCCTGAAACAGTTGTTTGCATGGGGCATGGGAATGGACGTTTTGGGGTCGAGATGAGCCAGTAGTGGGCGTACTGGGTCGGGGAGATTGCACATTTTGGGAATACGCTTGCTTTTATAGACAGTAACGCCCGCCCACGCCTAGCTTAACGCTTCAACACCCTGGTGAATTAGCCCAAAAGCTCTGGTTTTCATGGAATTGCCAACAATAGATCGAAATGCAGTGACGCCCGTCAACGCCGGTCGTTACGTCTTAACGCCCGTCTCAACGCCTTAACGCCCTATCTTTACGCCTTAACGCCCGTTTCAACGTCCGTCAACGCTTACCTTAACGCTTCAACGCCCTGGTGAACTAGCTCAGAAGCTCTGATTTTCATGGAATTGCCTCTAATTCATAGAAATGCACTGACGCCCGTCGACGCCCGTCGTTACGCCTTAACGCCCGTCTCAACGCCCGTCAACGCTTAGCTTAACGCTTCAACGCCCTGGTAAACTAGATCGGAAGCTCTGATTTTCATCGAATTGCCACGAATACATCGAAATGCAGTGACACCCGTCAACGCCCGTCGTTACGCCGTAATGCCCGTCGTTACGCCTTAACGCCCGTCTCAACACCCGTCGTTACGCCTTAACGCCCGTTTCTACGCTCGTGAACGCCCGCCGTTACGCCTTAACGCCCGTCTCAACGCTCGTCGTTACGCCTTCATGCCCGTCTCAACGCCTTAGCGCCCTATCTTTACGCCTTAACGTCCGTCTCAACGCCCGTCAACGCTTAGCTTAACGCTTCAACGCCCTGGTGAACTAGCTCAGAAGCTCTGATTTTCATGGAAATGCCACCAATACATCAAAATGCAGTGACGCCCGTCAACGCCCGTCGTTACGCCTTAACGCCCGTCTCAACGCCTTAACGCCCATCCTTACGCCTTAACGCCCCTCTGAACGCCCGTCAACGCTGAGCTTAACGCTTCAACGCCCTGGTGAACTAGCTCAGAAGCTCTGATTTTCATCGAATAGCCACCAATACATCGAAATGCAGTGACGCCCGTCATTGCCCGTCCTTACGCCTTATCGCCCGTCGTCACGCCCGTCAGCGCCCGTCAACGCCCGTCGTTACGCTTTAACGCCCCTTTCAACGCCCGGCAACGCCCGTCGTTATGCCTTAACGCCCGTCGCAACGCTTTAACGCCCTATCTTTACGCCTTAACGCCCGTCTCAACGATCGTCAACTCTTAGCTTAACGCTTCAACGCCCTGGGGAACTAGCTCAGAAGCTCTGATTTTCATGGAATTGCTACCAATACATCGAAATGCTGTGACGCCCGTCAACGCCGGTTGTTACGCCTTAACGCCCGTCTCAACGCCTTAAAGCCCTATCTTTACGCCATAATGCTCGCCTCAACGCTCGTCAACACTTAGCTTAACGCTTCAACGCCCTGGTGAACTAGCTCAGAAGCTCTGATTTTCATGGAAATGCCACCAGTACATCAAAATGCAGTGACGCCCGTCAACGCCCGTCGTTATGCCTTAACGCCCATCCTTACGCCTTAACGCCCCTCTGAACGCCCGTCAACGCTTAGCTTAACGCTTCAACGCCCTGGTGAACTAGCTCAGAAGCTCTGATTTTCATCGAATAGTCACCAATACATCGAAATGCAGTGACGCCCGTCAACGCCCGTCGTTACGCTTTAACGCCCCTTTCAACGCCCGGCAACGCCCGTCGTTATGCCTTAACGCCCGTCTCAACGTCCGTCGTAACGCTTTAACGCCCTATCTTTACGCCTTAACGCCCGTCTCAACGATCGTCAACTCTTAGCTTAGCGCTTCAACGCCCTGGGGAACTAGCTCAGAAGCTCTGATTTTCATGGAATTGCTACCAATACATCGAAATGCTGTGACGCCCGTCAACGCCGGTCGTTACGCCTTAACGCCCCTCTCAACGCCTTAAAGCCCTATCTTTACGCCATAATGCTCGTCTCAACGCTCGTCAACACTTAGCTTAACGCTTTAACGCCCTGGTGAACTAGCTCAGAAGCTCTGATTGTCATGGAATTGCCACCAATACATCGAAATGCAGTGACGCCCGTCAACGTCCGTCGTTATGCCTTAACGCCCGTCTCAACGCCTTAACGCCCTATCTTTACGCCTTAACGCCCGTCTCAACGGCTTAACGCCCTATCTTTACGCCTTAACGCCCGTCTCAGTGCCTTAACGTGCGATAACGTGAATTTGGCGAACGATTGATTTGGTCAAACAGGGCCATACCACCAAAAACTGGTCAAACAGAGCTATGCCACCAAAAAGTAGTCAAACAGGGCTTTACCACAAAACACTGGTCAAACTGAACTATACCACCAAACACTGGTCAAACAGGGCTATACTACCAAACAATGGTCAAACAGGGCTATACCACCAAACACTGGTCAAACAGGGCTATACCACCTATGATGACTCATATTGAACGGAAGTGATCTTTGACCCATGCGCACCATTATTATCCGGTATTCTGCACCAGCATTTGGACACATGTTGACCTCAGTAATTTGCATATGAACTCTGTGAGGTTACTTCTGCTTCCGGTCACGTGCCCGGAACTGACCTTTGACCCCTGCACACAAGACCTTTCAACGGCCCTTTTCATGGCCTGCGCAGGGATCAAAGGTCAGATCCGGTCACGTGACCGGAAGCGGAAGTGACCTCACAGAGGTCATATGCCAATTATTTAGGTCAAAAGGTGTCCAAATGGTCTTGCAGAATACCGGATAATAATGGTGCGCATTGGTCAAAGGTCACTTCCATTCAATATGGGTCATCATAGGTGGTATAGCCCTGTTTGACCAGTGTTTGGTTGTATAGCCCTGTTTGATCATTGTTTTGTAGTATAGCCCTGTTTGACCAGTGTTTGGTGGTATAGTCCTTTTTGACCAGTGTTTGGTGGTATAGCCCTGTTTGACCAGTGTTTGGTGGTATAGCCCTGTTTGACCAGTGTTTGGTGGTATAGCCCTGTTTGACCAGATCAATCGTCCGCCAAATCCCCTTTATCGCACGTTAAGGCGCTGAGCTGAGACGGGCGTTAAGGCGAAAAGATAGGGCGTTAAGACGTTGAGACGGGCGCTAAGGCGTAAAGATAGGGCGTTAAGGCATTGAGACGGGCGTTAAGGCGTAACGACGGGCGTTGACGGGCGTCACTGCATTTCGATGTATTAGTGTCAATTCCATGAAAATCAGAGCTTCTGTGCTAGTTCACCAGGGCGTTGAAGCGTTAAGCTAAGCGATGACGGGCGTTGAGACGGGCGTTAAGGCGTAAAGATAGGGCGTTAGGGCGTTGAGACGGACGTTAAGGCGTAACGGCGAGCGTTGACGGGCGTCACTGCATTTCGATGTATTGGTGGCAATTCCATGAAAATCAGAGCTTCTGAGCTCACCAGGGTGTTGAAGCGTTAAACTAAGCATTGAAGGGCGCTGAGACGGGCGTTAAGGCGTAAAGATAGTGCGTTAAGGCGTTTAGACGGGCGTTAAGGCGTAACGACGGGCGTTGAGACGGGCATTAAGGCGTAACGACGGGCGTTGACGGGCGTTGAAACGGGCGTTAAGGCGTAACGACGGGAGTTGACGGGCGTGACGACGGGCGTTGACGGGCGTCACTGCATTTCGATGTACTCTGGCAATTCGATGAAAATCAGAGCTTCTAAGCTTGTTCACCAGGCTGTTGAAGCGTTAAGCTAAGCGTTGACGGGCGTTGAGACGGGCGTCAAGGCGTAAAGGTAGGGCGTTAAGGCGTTGAGACGGGCGTTGACGGGGGTCACTGCATTTCGATGTATTGGTGGCAATTCCATGAAAATCAGAGCTTCTGAGCTAGTTCCCCAGGGCGTTGAAGCGTTAAGCTAAGCGTTGATGGGCGTTGAGACGGGCGTTAAGGCGTAAAGTTAGGGCGTTAAGGTGTTAAGACGAGCGTTAAGGCGTAACGACGGGCGTTGAGACGGGCGTTAAGGCGTCACGACGGGCGTTGAAACGGGCGTTAAGGCGTAACGACGGGCGTTGCAACGGGCGTTAAGGCATAACGACGGGCGTTGAGACGGGCGTAACGGCGTACCGACGGGCGTTGACGGGCGTCACTGCATTTCGATGTATTGGTGGCAATTCGATGAAAATCAGAGCTTCTGAGCTAGTTCACCAGGGCGTTGAAGCGTTAAGTTAAGCGTTGACAGGCGTTGAGAATGGCGTTAAAGCGTAAAGATACGGCGTTAAGGCGTAACGACGGACGTTGAGACGGGTGTTAAGGCGTAACGACGAGCGTTGAGACGGGCTTTAAGGCGTAACGACGAGCGTTGAGACGGGCTTTAAGGCGTAACGACGGGCGTTGAAAATGGGCGTTAAGGCGTAACGACGGGCGTTGAGACGGGCTTTAAGGCGTAACGACGAGCGTTAAGGCATAACGACGGGCGTTGACGGGCGGCACTGCATTTCGATGTATTGGTGGCATCTCGATGAAAATCAGAGCTTCGGAGCTAGTTCACCAGGGCGTTGAAGCGTTAAGCTAAGCGTTGACGGACGTTGAGACGGGCGTTAAGGCGTAAAGATAGGGCTTTAAGACGTTGAGACGGGCGTTAAGGCGTTACGACGGGCGTTGACGGGCGTCACTGCATTTCGATCTATTGGTGGCAATTCCATGAAAATCAGGGCTTTTGGGCTAATTCACCAGGGCGTTGAAGCGTTAAGCTAGGCGTGGGCGGGCGTTACTGTCTATAAAAACAAGCGTATTCCAAAAACGTGCAATCTCCCCGACCCAGTACGTCCGCTACTGGCTCATCTCGACCCCAAAACGTCCATTCCCATGCCCCATGCAAACAACTGTTTCAGGACATGCTGCCTGAACAATATCCTGGTCTGCCCGGCCAGGATTAGAACATACGGATTAGAGCGAACATGGCCGAGCATTGAACTTTCTGAAAGGACAGCTGTTGATTGGATAAGAGCAGCCGAGAATACATCTAACGGGCAAGAACGAATATGACAGATGCAGCGCCAAATGGCGGCTTCTGATTGGACAAGAGCCTACTTTTATTGTAAACATACCCAACGCGGCTCCTCCAGCGTGGGTATGATGTACGGGAGGGAAAATAAGCTATATGAACGCTTGTTGTTGTTGTTCTCTCTCCGGTGTATATATGACCCTCTAAACCTGGTTGATAGGGGTTTCCCCTATTTTAGGGGTAAAGCCCGTATTCCGCTTTTTATATTTTCGAGACAAATCCGAATTTCACATACACCCACTCCCCCACAACATGGAAAAACACAGATAGAAGGACCCGGATGGTAAACCAAAGGTTGTACAACAGGAAAAAAAAACCAGATAGAAAAAACGTAAATGTAAGATGAGTACCCGAATGGAAATAAACCACTGCGAAAACCCGGATGTAGACAAGGACCCGGATGAATGGAAAAAAACTCAGTCAGTACAGGTCTAAACATGTAGAGTCACGCGAAGACAGGCCCGGATGTAGGACCCGGATGAATGAAAATAAAAACCATGAGCAATGATACAAGTCTAAACATGATCACGCCCGATTCACGCACACCGGAAGTGACGTCATCACCTCCCGATAGAAGGACCCGGATGTAAAGATGGAAAAACCCCGTACCCCGATACAGGTCAGTACATGCATTCATTCAAAACCGAAGACCCGGATGTAGACAATGATGTAACATCGATACCAGATATAGGTCAGACATTAATACCCAGGTCACGCCCGTTTTCGCGCATGCGCATTGTCAAAGGTCAATATGCGTTTAAATCACCTTTATATACTTTTTAGGATACTGAATAAGGGTTTACTATACCCACGTGACGTCCACGTGACCTCCACAAACCTCCACTCTGCGCATTGCGCCGCAAGGTCAATAGGGCTCGAAATGCGCTTTTATACTACGAAATAATAGTCAATAAGGGTTTACTATACTTTCGCATGCGCACTGAACCCACGCATACCGGAAGTACACAACATTCAACATACACAACACCTGCGCACACTCACGCTTATTGACCTTTGGTGTTGCATCATGGGAGTGCACTCAGAGGACGCCAGGTCACAGGGGCGTATATATCCACTTACTATACTACTGACCTGTATTCAATTAGAATATTCCAGGAAAGAACAAAATTCTTAAAGGTCGAAAATATTCTAGTTATCATTGATCAGAAATAATTACTAGGATAAAAGGATAGAAAATATACTGGATGAACGATCCACACGGTGAACCGTTGTTTCAATACACCTACTGATGCTATCACCATAGCACCATTGTTAAAGGATTAACTTGGATTTTGTTCAAATTAAACAGGGTTCAGGTGAATCCAGGGAAGCATCTCCACTAGACATTTTCCCCACTGGCATTTCCACCCCCGAATGCTATATAATGCGGACCCCATGACTGTCATTGTGTGATACACACACCATGTACACCTTATTCTCACCATTCATTATACCATTAAATTTCAAGAAAAAAAAAATCATCAAGTTTACTTTCGCGATACATACCGATATGAATTGTTTTCCCCAAAATATGAAACAGGATTAATAGTCACTAAACAGAATGAAAATCGGATAGATATTGGCAGAGTTTTGCTCGATTATATTCGGAAATGTGTGCAGTTTACATTGAGTTAACAGTGTCAGTTGCTGAGCCGATCCCACTTGACGTCACTAGCCAGTGCCGCGCGCAAAATAGCAGGGGTTATGAAAAAGGTGTATGCTCGTTTGCAACGTTGATAATGCTGAACAGGATGGTATTATAGATATAAGCTATTAAGAAGGTGAGACGAATGATGATGTAGCAGAATACAGACGGTCTGATTAGGGGCCGAAGTGCTACCTTCCGTTCTCAGGACAGGCCGTTCTCAGGACAGTATGTTATAGCATAGGCTAACACAGCCAGGCAGCAGGCAGACAGTGCTCTGCTCACTGAAGTGGAACGACATTGGGAGCATTGTCTGGTGCTTAGCTGAGGCCACCTCAAGCTGTTCTGTGGACTGGAACAGAAGATCTACCTATTCAACCATTGCTCAACTCCGGCCATGAATTACTAAAGTTTACTCTTCTGATCTCCGGGGGGTATTTTCAGAACAATTTACAATCAGAAAATATTAAAGCTATTTCACTGCTTTCTCAGGTCATGTTTGCAAATAAGAAAACAAGTAGTAAAGACAATATAAATTATTTTATTTCCAGCCTTAAGTTTCACCAAATCAACAAGCTATCGGAATCATTATAAAAAAAAATCATTATTTTTTTCACAAAGAAGAACAAACAAACAGTAGTAAAGTAAAATAAAAGATTTTACCCCCCCCCCCCTTTTAATTTTAAGATACTGGTACTAAATAATTAATTATGTGATAAAAAGATAATCAAGCGTTTAATGTTGGATATTAATATTAAAATATCAATTAATTCAACAGTACAGTATGAAATTGGACGGGGCCATTGCTACGAAACCGTGGAGGCTACCTAGAAACGGTGAATCCGAAAGCAGCCTTCCGAAAGACGTGCACGGTCGACGTTCAGTCATCATCATGGCTTACCGTTGCCTTAAAGGTTATACTACTTTGCATTACAACATACCCAGTAGTGTTCCAAACAACAAATTAGTATTTTTTTCTTGAATAATGTCGTCGAAGTGGGTTTTAGAACACGAATAGCACACATGTGGGAGAAAACGTATTGGAGCCATGACCTCTGGTGCATGACGTCACAACCTGATTACGATTGCGCCGTAAGCGTCATAGTCTATGACGTCGGGCGTTGTTACGAAAGATTCACCCAACTGTGGCAGTTCTAGCGTGATGTCGCTGACATTTTGACGTCACAACAGGCATTTCAGCGAAATCGTAATCAGGTTGTGACGTCAAGGTCAAGCGGTCACAGCTTTCGCCGTTTTGAAAGGGGCGTGAAATTGTTGCACTTTACTGCTGCTATTTCCAAACTTGGGAAGTTTGAATACATACAAAAATGTAAAGCAAGTCTATATAATCACCTCTACAACAATTTAGCACAAAAAAGTAGCAGATTTCGAGATCATTTTGTATAACCTTTAAGCGAACGCACATTTACCAGACACTACGATATGATTACCAGACACTACGACACTACGATATGAAAATGACCTGTCTCTACTACTCCCCGAGTGCACACGCGTACCTCCGAAACTGCCATATCTCTACTATTTTCCGAGTGCGCATGTGTGTATCACCCCTATTCTGACTCTACCTAGTAATAAGAGCTTCAACAGGATATCATGCACGATACATTTGGGCCAAGTCTGACCCACCAACACTCTAAACTGAACTACCACCTCAAATGCCCTTTTTCTGCCACTTGCACAAATTGAAATCACTGTTCAAACGTTGTCACTCCAATTGACTATTTCACGAGCGCTTCAATATGACACAACCCAGGCCACATTTGAACCACGGATGACCCAACTATACCACATAACGTCCAACACAGGCGTCCCTGCCGAGTGCGCATGCCCACCATGACGTCACAGGCTAAGTCATCCAACGGCCCTGAGATCCCAACATTCGTACTCTTCAGTCCGATCGACAGCCCTGCACCTTATACTTTGCCCCACAAAAACTTACCAACAACTACCCCATAACTCCCACCCCAAACGCCCATTCTCTAATATTTTCCGACTGCGCATGCGCACCATACCATCATTTCCGGTAAAGGCCATCCCGAACGGATTCTACACCACGAAAGCTTCAATACGGTTCAACTGGACCATATATGGTCTACCTCTATCCGAAAACTGGCACCACAGGCGTCTTGCCTACTGCACCAATCAACGCGTGCATTGGGACTGCCTCATGTAGATTGACGCTACATTGTATACTGTTTGTACCAAGGCCATGCAACCCACATCATGCGTATGCGCATCATCGAAACTACAGCGACCCTTCACATAACGAGAGTTGATTTACTTCCACAGGCCCATCCGATTACGTATCAGAGCGATTCTGCGCTTTCTGCACTACATATGACGTCACAGTCAAATGGTACTGGGATCACTCTCGTCGTATAGGACTGTATGCGAGCTTCAAGACATTCGTCTATATTCACCCAAACCACCTCCCCAAACACGCATACACCCTTCATAGTCCGAGTTCGAGTCCGATTTGCACACGGTTTACACGAACTGCTTCGAAGGCGCCTTCCTTGCGCACAGAGTGCATAGATGGCATCACGATCGATTCCCCAAATTGTTTTTTTAAATGAAATATACGCGTTCTATATTACTCAAGAGTAGTCTTTTTGTCGTTATTTCATATTATAGCCATGTGCACATGACGTATAGGAAGTCAATATTTCTTTTACTGAACTCAGGAAACTATTTCATCAGATGAAAACCACGGGGTGCCCCACTTACCATTAGGCTCGGCATAGTGCTGAAGGTAGTATGGGGAACCCTACACTCAGCACCGGTATATACAGCCCCATGTTCGCGATGACAACGTGCCAGCCTTTCGTGCCCGCACTGCTGGTTCGAATATCGCCATTGTCATGGGAACTCCCCTTCTCTCGCTGCATAGGCTATGTATTGCTATGAGTGGAGATTTTCCTTCTCTCGTTGCATGCATTCCTATGGATATAACTTTGAAGTGCCTGGGGCATAGTCAACACCTCCGAAACTGTCCTTTCTCTACTACTCCTCAGTACGCACGCGCGTATCACCACCAGTCTGACTCTACCCCCCAAAAAAGCTTCAATAGGATACCACCCACTCCCCATTTGGACCAGGGATGGTAGTAGTATATAGCGAGGATTAACATTTGCATATTGGGGAGGTCACGGGGAGGTCACAGAGGTCAAAGGTCATTGAGTGCACTTGACCTGTATCCTTTCATCTTGTCTTTGACCTTGGATCATGTTTAGACATGTTGGGGTTTTTCCCATCACGTGCGGTATGACGTCACTTCCGGTCTGGGTGAATGGGGCATGTGAATGGCACATGTACTGACCTGTCTGTGGGTTTTTTCCGTACAATGTCGTTCACCGTCGTGTTTTTTCGGTGCGAAGGGTACGTTCGGTGAGATGGGAACATGATAGGCCATGTACTGTCGGGGGGGGGGGTTTCCGCCAGAATTTCGCTGTCGTCTGCTTGGGGTTGTCACGTGCCGAACACCTGGCTCCCCGAATTGCAACATTGTTGCACGTTCGCTACAATGTTGCGGCATCGTGAACACCTGGTCTGGCGTCTGCGTGAGTGAGTTCACGTGCCGAACACGATTAGGAGTGCATGTACGGACTTGTATGCCGTCCATTCATTTGAGTCGGGGACTTGGGGTCCCTACGGGAGGATTTTGCAAGTCATGGGGGGGGGGGGTGTATGTAAAATGAGGATTTGTCTCGAAAATATAAAAAGCGGAACACGGACTTTACCCCTAAAATAGGGAAAGCCCCTATCAACCCTAGCCAAAAGGGCTAATATCGGTCCCCGGGCTTATCGGGGCCTGCCTATCAAGTCAATCGGGTGGGTGTATGTAAATTTAGGATTTGTGCCGAAACTATAAAAAGCGGAACACGGACTTTACCCCTAAAATAGGGGAAAGCCCCTATCAACCCTAGCCAAAAGGGCTAATATCGGTCCCCGGGCTTATCGGGGCCTGCCTATCAAGTCAATGGGGTGGGTGCATGTAAAATTAGGATTTTTTTCCGAAAATATAAAAAGCGGAACACGGACTTTACCCCTAAAATAGGGGAAAACCCGTATCACCTCTAGCCAAAAGGGCTAATATCGGTCCCCGGGCTTATCGGGCCTGCCTATCAAGTCAATGGGGTGGGTGCATGTAAAATTAGGATTTTTTTCCGAAAATATAAAAAGCGGAACTCGGACTTTACCCCTACAATAGGGGTCTGTATTATACAATATAAGGGAAAATGCCTGTATGGGGTATGGGGATGGTCATTTTTTTTCGTGGGCTTTACTATGGCTTGTGGGGTCTTGTTTTTCACGTCTCGCCGAGAAAAACACAATGGGAGGGGTCCCTGAGCGAATCGGTGAAATTTTTGGGAAAAGTCACCGAGGTCTGTATATATAGGCTCATGCTGGCTATATGAGGGGAGGGGTCGTCAATTTTTTGTGTGGGTGTTACTATGGCTTGTGGGGTCTCGTTTTTCTCGTCTCGCCGAGAAAAACACAATGGGAGGGGTCCCGGAGCGAATCGGTGAATTTTTTGGGAAAAGTCACCGAGGTCTGTATATAGGCTCATACTGGCTATATGGGGGGAGGGGTGGTCAATGTTTTTTTGTGGGTGTTACTCTGGGTTGTGGGGTCTCGTATTTCTCGTCTCGCCGAGAAAAACACAATGGGAGGGGTCCCGGAGCGAATCGGTGAAATTTTGGGGAAAAGTCACCGAGGTCTGTATATGACCTGTATCCTTTCATCTTGTCTTTGAACTTGGATCATGTTTAGACATGTTGGGGTTTTCCCCATCACGTGCGGTATGACGTCACTTCCGGTCTGGGTGAATGGGGCATGTGAATGGCACATGTACTGACCTGTCTGTGGGGTTTTTCCGTACAGTGTCGTTCACCTTCGTGTTTTTTCGGTGCGAAGGGTACGTTCGGTGAGATGGGAACATGATAGGCCATGTACTGTCTGTGGGGGTTTTTCCCGCCAGAATTTCGCTGTCGTCTGCTTGGGGTTGTCACGTGCCGAACACCTGGCTCCCCGAATTGCAACATTGTTGCACGTTCGCTACAATGTTGCGGCATCGTGAACACCTGGGCTGGCGTCTGCGTGAGTGAGTTCACGCGCCGAACACGATTAGGAGTGAATGTACGGACTTGTATGACGTCCATTCATTTGAGTCGGGGACTTGGGGTCCCTACGGGAGGATTTTGCAAGTCATGGGTGGGTGTATGTAAAATGAGGATTTGTCTCGAAAATATAAAAAGCGGAACACGGACTTTACCCCTAAAATAGGGAAAGCCCCTATCAACCCTAGCCAAAAGGGCTAATATCGGTCCCCGGGCTTATCGGGGCCTGCCTATCAAGTCAATCGGGTGGGTGCATGTAAAATTAGGATTTTTTTCGAAAATATAAATAGCGGAACACGGACTTTACCCCTAAAATAGGGGAAAACTCCTTTCAACTCTAGTCAAAAGGGCTAATAGCGGTCCCTGGGCTTATCGGGGCCAGCCTATCAAGTCAATGGGGTGGGTGCATGTAAAATTAGGATTTTTTTCCGAAAATATGAAAAGCGGAACACGGACTTTACCCCTAAAATAGGGGAAAACTCCTATCAACTCTAGCCAAAAGGGCTAATATCGGTCCCCGGGCTTATCGGGGCCTGCCTATCAAGTCAATAGGGTGGGTGCATGTAAAATTAGGATTTTTTTTCTCGAAAATATGAAAAGCGGAACACGGACTTTACCCCTAAAATAGGGGAAAACTCCTATCACCTCTAGCCAAAAGGGCTAATATCGATCCCCGGGCTTATCGGAGCCTGCCTATCAAGTCAATGGGGTGGGTGCATGTAAAATTAGGATTTTTTTCCGAAAATATAAAAAGCGGAACTCGGACTTTACCCCTACAATAGGGGTCTGTATTATACAATATAAGGGAAAATGCCTGTATGGGGTATGGGGATGGTCAATTTTTTTCGTGGGCTTTACTATGGCTTGTGGGGTCTTGTTTTTCCACGTCTCGCCGAGAAAAACACAATGGGAGGGGTCACTGAGCGAATCGGTGAAATTTTGGGGAAAAGTCACCGAGGTCTGTATATAGGCTCATACTGGCTATATGAGGGGAGGGGTGGTCAATTTTTTTTGTGGGTGTTACTATGGGTTGTGGGGTCTCGTTTTTCTCGTCTCGCCGAGAAAAACACAATGGGAGGGGTCACTGAGCGAATCGGTGACATTTTTGGGAAAAGTCACCGAGGTCTGTATATAGGCTCATACTGGCTATATGAGGGGAGGGGTGGTCAATTTTTTTTGTGGGTGTTACTATGGGTTGTGGGGTCTCGTTTTTCTCGTCTCGCCGAGAAAAACACAATAGGAGGGGTCCCGGAGCGAATAGGTGAATTTTGGGGGAAAAGTCACCGAGGTCTGTATATAGGCTCATACTGGCTATATGGGGGGAGGAGTGGTCAATTTTTTTTTTGTGGGTGTTACTCTGGGTTGTGGGGTCTCGTTTTTCTCGTCTCGCCGAGAAAAAACACAATGGGAGGGGTCCCGGAGCGAATCGGTGAAATTTTTGGGAAAAGTCACCGAGGTGTATATAGGCTGTATAGCTCCATACTGGCTATATTGGGTATAAGGTTCAACCTGGAAATTCACACACGTTCATTGTGATATGGGTTGTTTGGATTTGTGTTTCACGTCTCGTCATTTAGAACACGATGTCTTGTTTTGAAGCTCTCGTGGAGGAGCATCCGACAGGGCTAATAGTTCGTCCGTTTTCAATAGTCTGCGCATACGCAGTCTGGCCGTAGTGTAGAAAGCAGGCATTTGGGGGGTATGTGGGGGTGTGTTTGGGGTAGAGATGGACCGCTATGGGTTCGAATGGGTAGTGGAAGGTGTCAAAGTGAAGCTTGTGTGGGGTAGAGTCAGAATGGCGTGTTTTTAAATGCAAGTCGCGTCAATCTGCGCATGC